>JASDQU010105266.1:227944-241531 GCA_032191745.1 Picea mariana
ATATATATATATATATATTTCTTTATTTTTTTTATGTAAAAATTAGAAATTAAAAAAATAAATTTAAGCAATCATTTAGGAGCCAATTTTGAGTTGTTTTTGAGTTTTTTTTATCGACGATGTTCGTCGTTGTAGAGGCCATATTTCAATTAGGCTATAATTTTAACTCCAATTTTTTTTGGGGTGATACTAGTAAAGTTAGTTTTCCATTCAAGGGTTAATTTTATAGTTTTTTTCGACAATGACATCAATTGTCAAAGAAATGGGTTTGAATGGGTCCGAATTTTAACCACTATAGAAAAGGGTGCTACTGGTAGCACCGCTTTTTTATTTAGGGATAAAAATATCCACGTTGAAAAAACAAGAACCTTGGAGAGTTCTTGTTAAGTTGCTAATTATGTTGTTAGAAGATGGTGTCATAGAATCTGTGGAAGAATCTAAATGGATCAGCTCCATGGTAGTGCAAGACAAGAAGCAAGCAAGAATAAGGATCTATGTAGATTTGAGAAAGTTGAATGATGCCTTCCTGCATGATCCATTTTCTACCCGATTTACACATGAAGTTTTGGAGAATGTAGGAGGTCAAGAAGCCTATTAATAGATGGGTTTTTAGGATATCATTAGATGAGGATAGCACCAAAAGATGGACATACAAATACATTTGCAGCAAAATGGGGATCATATCAGTATACAATTATGCCATTTGGGTTAAAGAATGCACCTAAAATGTTTTCAAGGGTATTAGTAGCTTCCTTTAAGGATTTTATTCATAAGTTTTTGGAAGTTTATTTGGATGATTGGACAATGTTTAGTCTATTGAATGATCATGTGGAAGTGTTAATATTGATGTTAGACAGGTGTAGATAGTGTGAAATTTCATTAAATATTAACAAATTCATTTTCAACACACCTTTTAGTATTATGTTAGGGCATGTGATGTGCAAATAGGGTCTATTGATTGATCCTACTAAAATTGTTGTCATAATTAGCTTACCACCACAAAAGTCAGTATGCCAGTTAAAAAGTACACTTGGTCATACATGATATTATAGGAAGTTTACAAGGGGATGTGCACATATTGTTGAACCATTGGAGAATTTTTGAAGAAGGAAATTAAGTATAAATGGAATGATGAATGCCAACGGAGATTGGATATATTGAATGAGAAAATGGTAACAACACCAATTTTTGTATTTTCAAGAGAAGGTGATATACATCACCCTATAGAATTTGCAAGCAGAAAGTTGTGAGATTCAGAACAAAACTACAATACAACAAAAAGAGAAGGGTTGGCCATGGTCTGTGCATTGCAAAAATTTAGACATTATTTGTTATGTCACCATTTTAGTATGTTTACGGATCATTATACTCTTAGATATTTAGTCAATAAGCCAGTGTTGGGGGGAAGAATATGCATATGGTTACTATCGTTTCAGGAGTTTGAATCTAAAGTTGTGGTGAAGCTTGGAATATTGAATGTAGAGCCATATTACCTATCCAGGATAACTAATGGAGAGGAACCAAGTAACTTAGACGATAACTTCCTAGATGAACAACTGTTTTCAGTACACATTGCTGATGAATATTTTGCTAACATTATTTAGTTTGTGAGTACAAGATTTTCCCCAAGGGAATTTAATACTGCACAAAAGAAAAACATGGTGGTAAGAGCTACAGACTACCAACTGATTTTGGGGGTAGTAGATTTTTTGGGACCAATTAATCTACCAGCTAGAATATTAGGAGCTAGCTATATTATTACAACGACAAAATATTTGACCAGATGGGATGAAGAAACACCACTAAAGTATTGTAGCACAAATATTGCAACACACTTCTTATTTTAGCAAGTAGTCACAAGATTTTGATGCCCAAGAGTTCTAATGAGTGATCGAAGGACTCATTTTATTAAAAGTACAATCCAAGAAATGACAAAATAATTTTAGATTCATCATCATAAGAGAACTCCTTACCATCCCCAAGTTAATGGAATAGTGGAAGTGTTTAACAAGATATTGGATAATGCCTTAACAAAGATTTGTAATGTGAATAGGGATGATTGGAATTTGAAGGTACCAGTAGTACTATGTTCTTATAGAACTACAAGGAAGACACCTTTTAGATTTGTGTATGGATAGGAAGCAGTGGTACCCTTGGAGTACTTGATACCTAGTTTGCGCACTGAAACAATTACAAACATGACAGAAAGAGGAACGATGTAGGAAAGATTGATTCAACTCAGGGAATTGGAAGAAGACATGATTATAGTTGGTTTCCATTATGAGGTACATAAAGAAAAGGATAAATCTTGGAATGACATCAATATTAATAAGAAGAACTTCAAGGAAGGATATCTAGTTATCCTTTATGAAATTAAGTATTTGCAGCACCCAGGGAAGTTCAGGATGCACTGACTAGGGACATATGAGATAAATTATGTCACATATCGAGGTGTTGTGCAGTTGGAAGACTTAACAGGAAAAGAAACTCAATGAATGGTGAATGGTAGTAGACTGAAACTATATAGGGATAGTCGACCCATTAACCCTTAGTAGTTGCAATGTAGAAAGCAGACTTGTACATATTGTATATAATAGGAATTAAAAGCAGAAAAAGGAAAAAAAAAGTGGAAAATGAGAAAAATACAAAACGAGGTAGGTATATGGATAGGTGGTAGACAAACAATTGGAATATACAGTGAGCAATAGAATTATAAAGAGGTATGATAGAACCTGAAGACACTACGCAACAAAAAAATATGACAAGACAGAAAACCCAACACAGCGAGACAGAGAGAGACCGGAAAAAGAAAGATAATGATCGGAAAAGTGGGATACAATAAAGCATTTATGACAGGAATTATAAAAGAAGGAAACTTGCAAGGAATGCCTCATTGTGACTTAGAGAGAACAAGAGATACGTAGAGAAAGTTGAGAAAACACATAGAGTGCCCAAGTATCCTTGAATATTTAGCAATGAATCAGAGTAGTAGGGTCGATAATTTGTAGTATGGCACCACCTAAGGTTGGAGCACCTATTCAGTTGTTGAGGAGAACCCACAAAAACACAATATCATCGCAGGAGCCAGTACCAGAAGTGTAAAACCCTAGTGAACATGTAGGATTTGTAGACGTGGATGATATTCGATCACCGAAACTAGTGAGTCCAACACGCAAAGAAGAATGACATCCTGTCAATGAGAGATGGATACGTATCCAAGGATTTCATAGAAAAACCTCACTAAAACATAAAACCCTACACAGTATCTAGGTCTGGTAGCACCACAGCAGATAAATGGAGAAAATGACAAAAGTATGAAATCCGATGAACCTAGGGAAGAGGTTGAATTAGTGGCAAAGACAATTTCGCAAATAGAGTAACATGTGCAAGTATAATATGTTACAGGTGAGCCAAAATTAGATGAAGAGTCAAAAGAGGATGCACGCTAGGAAGCATCTAAATCCACCGCGATGGAAAAAGACAAGGGGAAACAACTGGTGCAGTGGTCATCGCGTAAATAGGAAGAAGTCACGATAGCATTACTGCGCATACCATAATGAGTGAAAATTGTCCCTAATATTGTAGGATGTGTATAAAAATTGAGGTATTCATACCATAACATAGCAGAAAAAGACAAATTTCCTAAATTTGAGCCGCATGTATACATGGAAAGAAAAGGGATCAGTGTGTCAAGATTCCCAATATTGGAACCAAATTAGTGGATAACAAGCTTATACAACACATGGATGATGATATTACTGGATATCCCTCATTTCGGATGTGGCAAGGACATGAATAGCTACGTCAAATGATTGTTGACATTAGTACATGGGGGGATTCTGTGGTTGGGTAGTCCAGTCTTGATCGATGTTGACCTGATTGAAAACATAATGGGTCTGTCCACAAATAGTGAGAATCCAGCACAATATCTAGATGATAAACCCAAGGATATGGCCTTAGTAGAAGAGATGAAGAAGACATATGGAATAGTGAGATGGTCTAGGGGAATTATATTCAACAGAATCAATAAACCCATGAAAAGGATGGAAATGAAAATAATGGAATGAAAATTTCTAAGGAAGTGTCACAAAAAAGAGGTACCAACAGGGGTGATAGTAGCAAGTGTGTAGTGGGTGAAGGGGAATTTACTAAGTTGGAGTCAATATTTATTAAAATTATTTTTTGATGATTGCTAGGAAGTGAAAGACTTAGGCACAAAGTTCCACTATTCATGGTTACTCATACTTATAGCATTGGTAGGATGGAGACACCCTAAATACAACATACTTTGTTAGAGGATCTAAAAGTTTTGTGCAACACAATATGCAACATTGTGGTATACATTAGTTGCAAGAGAAAGGAATACCAACTCTAGTATATTTGTGACATATTTTGAGGAAATACAGGAAAAAGGTGGCTGAGACTTGGAAGATAACACCTGAAGTCATGAAGCATAAGGATATAGCAAATTTTTAGGTATCAAGGAACAATGTATGGATTCAAGTGAAAAGGGATCCAAACAAGATTTTTTTGTATATGAGATATCATGTCACTGGTGAGGAAGTCCAGTGGGCCATGAATGACGAGATAGATGAGTGGAGAGTACTAATGACATAAAAGAAGGGGAAAAAAAGGAAACAACCAGAGAAAATTATAATGTCACAGAAAACGAGTAGTTCGACAACAAACACTAGAAACATTGTTGGGCATGCAAAAGATGTTGGAGGGAGCACAATAGTAAAGAAATCGAGACAATAGAAGGCTATTCCAAAGCTATCCACGTAGGAGAAAGATCGTGCCATAATGACCAATGAAGGATCAAATAAGAATAAGAAGACTAATAGATGCACACAGAAGGAAACAAATGTTCCTGCGCAGGAGGAACAAGGAGGAGGATCCATATCGGACATAGTCATACCTATAAATTCAAAGCATAAAAAAATTCTTTCAAAGAAGAGAATCATGTTGTAGGCAACATGACAAAAGAAAATGATGAATGCACACAAAGGGGTCCCATAATTCACAATTACAAAAGATGATGTCGATATGGTGGAAAAAACATACAAGACCATGTAGTAGAGTCATAGGATGATGTGGATAAGCAAAGAGATCAGATCATACAGAAACTGTCATAAGTAAACGAAATGTTTTCACAACTACAACTGAGCGTGGCACAATAGAAAGAAAAGTTGCAACCACAACATATTATTTAGGAACAAACCATCCCAATAACATAAACAATCCAAATCATAGCATAAGGAGGTTAGAACTATCTCATCACTAGGGATATATTTTAGTTGGATGAAGAAACAACGCAAAAAACAATGAAGGATATTGTGCACTTGGACTTGTCATTGGCCAAGATCCCCACGAAAGCGTTGTACAATTTGCAAGTTAGATTCGCATAGGAAATCTGTAATACCCCAAGGTCGAGCCCCTATTGAATTGTAATGATGTTTAATGATAATTATAGGATGGTGAGACAAATGTTTATAATATGGAAGGCTTATGTGTTTATTAGGCTGGAGAGCCTAGATGCTAAGGCTAGTGAACCCGATTTTTTATATGTAATTATTAAGATCATTAATAAAAATACACCGTTGCATGTAGTCCAACCACGAAGAAAAATTTATGGGGGAATAATATCCACTAGGAAGGGAAAGGGAAAGGGGGCTGAGAGGATAGCAAAAAGGAGCTGATCTTGAGGGCTTAACCCAAGGAAATATTATAATTTATTTCTTAAATTACTAAAGTTTTTGAAATAAACCCAGTTATCCTAAGTTCCTTTGGGGGAGAGGAACGAAACTCCAAGTGGAGAGGAATGAGCTCCTATAGATCCAAGTGTCATCCCAGACACATGAAAATTTGTGTGGGAATTTCCACCATTGTGGGGGTTGGCACTCATCATTTTCGCCATTCTGACCAGTCTTTCCATCTCTTCTCATGAGTTCACTCATGATTCCGGTAATCCTTCACACCCATTCACTCACGCACTGAGAAATCACAGAGTCAGTAAATTCCACCATTGTTGAACCCTTTTCCATCATGAACCTCTGTAATTGTTGAGCCATCCCTTGTCTTACCCTATTTTACTACTGTGGTCACCTGGTTGATTGAAGATTTGAACATAAGAAGCTTATTGTTAGGCATGTGGTTTGAAGAGGTGGTTTTTCAGGCCCATGGGTTGAAGAAGTAGGTTTTCAGGTCTGTGATAAACTCTCTCCATGTGAGATATTTTGTTGGGGAAGTGATTTCTCTTGGAGGGAGTCCAAAAACAACTACAGATCTCTAAGAATTCCTAATCTGGCCTGTTGTTGAAGCCTTGGAAGGGAAGTGGATAAGTCGATAGACTTTGCTACAATGAAGGTGTATATTCTCGGGGTGGTACAGGCATGTGGGGAATGAGATTCTGTGAGCGTTGGGCATAAGTAGGCTCCTTGAAGGGAATCCTTCCTGTTTCATTGTGCATCTTTCCATAGTCTCAACCTAGCCTAGGATTTCCTTTTCCCTAGGTGGAGTTTAGTCCTAGCTCGAGGGTGACCCACTGTTGATATCTTGGAGCAGTGTGGTATAAGGTTAACAGGTTCTTGGAAGGTCTGCATGGAGACGGTAGTCTTCTCATAAAAAAATAAGTATTAGTTCTGTGTTAATTGTATTATGATTATATTGTACATGTGTTATAATGTTATCAAAATTTCCTGTATATATTACATGTATGTGTTATTGTCACTTCCACATGAATATCTATATGACAAGAATGTTTAAGTATGTTTAAATTGCATTATATATATATATGTTTGTGAGCTCAAACAGAGAATGCATGGCCCAATGGCTTAAGAGTGGGGTGTGCTACAAATTGATATCATAGAATTAGAGAGAATTTTTTAGGTGGCGTGGTACCCATACTTGGAGGGTCAGGTACGTCCCAAATTGGTATCAGAACCCATGATTTCAACACTGAACCTGGATGGGCCACAAATGTGGAATTTGAAGTAAAAACTTCCACAAGAAATTGATGTACAGAGTGTCAAGAGGGTGTTGAGAGATCTTCTGGGTGGTATTGGAAAGCTCGGGAGGTATAACAGTTTGAGAAACCATAGTAGATGTGGAATTGGACCATAAAGTTAAATTTAGGCCATTGGATCTATTCAGAATAAGGAATATCCCCCACAACAATTAGATCTGGATAAGGTGCTTGGAGGTTAAGCACAGAAGTCCTTCGGACTTTTCCACTCTAGTTGTTTTAAAGATAAAGCAGATAATCGTCAAAGTCTCTAAACTTCGGAAAGAAGTCATCGAGAGTCAACAGTTTGGTAATTTTGTAAGTGAACAGATGAGAAGAGATTTACCGAATTGTCAAAGTCTCAAAACATCGGAGATGACATAGACCTATTCGACAATCATGATTTCGTCAGTTTTGTGAAAGTGCTGATGAGAAAAAAAAATTTCCAAAGTCCCAGGTTTTCGATGTGATGTGACATGATGACATCACTAGGTGACGTGGACTAGTTCAGTAGTTCAACAATTCCACAACTCAAAAATTTTAAGAAAGTGTCAAAGATAAACCAAAGTCCTAAAACATCGGGTATGATGTGGCAAGATGATGCCACCTAGGGTGACGTGAACCTACCTAGGTCTACTACGTGTCACTCATTTTTACATTTTTAACAGGCCCTTAGGACCAATATGGACCTGAAATGTGTCACTCAATGGTGGGGAAAAATTTCACCACTTTGATTGGTGACAAATGTATTATGTGGGCCCCAAAAGGTTAAGAAATTTGATATTTCAACATTAGGGGAAAGTCGATGGAAGAAATTTCAGACCTACTAAGTTCTGGAGTCCCAAAGTTCTGAAGTTATGAAGTGACATGGTTGGGTGACATGGACACACATGATGCATGCCACATGTTAGTGTGTTTTGAACTTTTGAAGGACTGATTTTCCATTTAGAACTTGACATGTGTCACCCCGTAGATTAGACCATGTGTTTTCTTCTAGTGTTCTGCCATGTGGCGCCATATCCTGTAGTCCAGAAACTTAGCACTCTAGAGGAAATTGATCAAGAGTTGTTAAGTATGAAGACTTCTGAAGCTTCGAAGAGTGGAGTAAATCGTGATCGTTGATCAGAAAGGACGTGCGGCGCCAAATTCCATAGTTCAGAGGAGTGTTAATCCAAGAGATTGCATTGGAGAATTGTAATGGTCGAGGACTTCCAGAGGCCCGAAGGTCAGAGTCCATTGTGACCATTGATCACAAATGACACGTGGAGGCAAGAGAGGATATATCCATTGGGTTGGCACTTAGGGAGATTGGTAGTGAAGTGTTTTGGAAACCGTCGAAGCCTAGAGTCTCATAGCTCCTATCCACTATATATCTGAGAAGAGAATGTGGATTATAGATCCACCATCCATCGCTAGTTCTCTAGTTCGATGGTCCGAGATATTTTTTGTGATATACTTTGGAAATTACTAAAGTCGGAGTCTGGAGCTCCTATCCATCGTAGGTATAAACAAGGAATAAGTATCGTTGATCGGTACATCCTCTGAGTATTCGAAGAATTGACATTTGAGGATAATGTATAGTAATGGAGGAAGATCCTCTGAAGCCTCAAAGTTTCGGAGCCCTAGAGGCTCAAATCACAAGATAAGTGCCTAATGATTAGCGTGGGGTCGTATCCCTTGGTAACATGAATTTGGTGGCCAAAGTAAAGGTACTAGCGCCTCAAATTTTGTTTAAATAACAATAAAAGAACAAATCGTTCAAATATCCATAACTTCCTGCTCAAAACTGAAAATTGAGCATGGAAATAGACATTGGAAAGGTCTTGAACAGTAGAAGATAATTGTTCACCTAGAAATTGGATCTGAAATTCAATTTCTCAAGAAATCATAATAAAATAAGTCTGATATATATTAACAAATCAGAATGGTTCATGTTTTCATGAAATTATTAAGAACAATTATCCTAACAAAGTTCTATTGGATGCAAATTTTTGCAGAATTAACATCTTTCAGATTAGAGTCAACACAAAGTGTAGAGTGATGGAGGATACATAGGTAGTCTATATCCAAGAAGATTAAATCATAGGGTTGAATGTCCAGTGGGGTTTGGAAGGAACCAACTCCAATGGACATGGAGGCAGACAGGAGGAAGACATAAATCTGGCTGAGACCATCAAGAAATTGTAGACAGATGTCCAAATCGATAAGGGCGATAATGAGAATCTTATGAAGGCCAAGGAACAACAGGAAGAATTCAATGTGAAGTTAATGAAAATACTGGACAATATTGAAAAGAAGTTGGATAAGAAGAGTGTCTCCAACAAATTAGGAAGCAACAAGACCCCTAAGAAGAAAGGAATATCAAGGAGTGGTAGTATACATCACCATCACTCCCAAAATCTTTCCCATAGGATATAAAACAATAGCTCAATTCCATCCCCTTTTAGGAAGCATAGGAGGTATGGGGTGGATGAGTTAAATGGAGAAATGAATAATATCAAAACTCCTACTTTTGATGGAGATCACAAGAAGGATGAGGATGTTGAAACATGGTTGCTAGACATGAGGAAGTACTTCCAATTGCATAACTACTCTTCTCATAAGGAAAGATTTATATCTACCATATTAAAGGAAAGGAATCCATGTGGTGGGATCAACTGGTGCAAGTGCAACACCTCAAAGAGAAAAATGTGACTTGGAAGGAATTCCAGAGGAATTTTGAAATGAAATACATGACCAAGAGGTACTATGATAAAAAGATGAAAGGGTTATTTGAACTCAAACTAGGCAACATGACCATTGAGGAATATGAAAGGATATTTCTAGAGATTTTGAAGTATGTCTTCTTCATCAAGGATGAAACAGTGAATATTCAGAGGTACTTGAGTGGGTTGCCATCTTTCATCAGTGATAAAATCAAATATGATGATCCCAAGACTTTGGAAGAAACCATAAGGAGAGAAAAATGCTTATATGATCAACAAAAGTAAATCCTACTTTTCATAAAGCTTGAGAGGATAAGAAGATGTTTAAGAAGGAACAAAAGTAGAATGGAAACATGCCTCCATTTTTCAGAAACAGTCCTCAATGACAACCATCTTTTAGAGAGCATGGAATGGCTGAGGTTGGTGGGAAAAGGCCAAGGTAGGCACCCATTCAATGTTGGTTCTATAAAGGAGACCACAAGTATAGATATTTTCCTCATAGAAATGACAAAGTGAGAGTTGTCCACAATGTACAACAAGCATAAATAGTGGAGGAAAAGGGCAGGAGTATACCTAGGATCTATGCATCCCTGAACAACAAGAAAGTTGAGTTTCAATCACACATGATTGAAGTTGAAGGTATGCTCAATAACCATGCATTTAATATTTTGATAGATTCATGATCTAGTCATAGTTACATAGATCCTAAAGTTGTGGATAGATTTTTTTTTCCAAGAAGCAAGCATGAGAAATCTTGGTTGGTATAGATGGCTATAGGAACCAAGAGAAAATTCGTTGAGTCGGTTAAGTCATGTCCAATGGACATGAATGGGATAAGTACCAAGGAATATTTGAAAATCCTTCCATTGGGTTCATATGATTGTATAATTGGTATGGATTGGTTGGACCAAAACCATGTTGTCTTAGATTTTCACAACAAGGAATTTACTTTCCTGGATGAGGAAGGGAACCCAAGAGAAGTCCAAGGAATTCCTAGGGTAGTTACTGTCCGAGAAATATCAATAATGCAGCTGAAGAAGTGTTACATGAAGGGATTCCAATTATTTGCATCCCATACAGAGGAAGAACCCAAGGATAAGGTGAAAAATATGGAGGATCACTCAGTCCTGAAAGATTTTGAGGATGTGTTCAAGGATATACCAGGACTACCCCCAAAGAGAGATATTGATTTCTCTATAAATTTGATACACAGAGCAACTCCAGTATCAAATACTCCTTATAGAACGAGTACACTAGAGATGAAGGAGTTGCAAATGTAGCTTGAAGAGCTTATGAAGAAGGGGTATATATGCCCAAGTCTGTCACCTTGGGGTTTCCTAGTCTTGTTTGTGAAGGAGAAAGATTGGACATTGAGATTGTGCATCAATTTCAGATAGTTGAACAAAGTGACTATAAATAACAAGTATCTTTTTCCAAGGATCGATGATCTCTTTGATCAGTTAAAGGATGAAAAGATATTGTAAAAGATTGATCTCATGTTAGGATATCATCAGCTAAGGATTAGAGATGAAGACACGAGTGCTTCGATTATGACGATTTATGATATGAATGAAGATTTTGTGGTTTGCACAAATGCGTGCAATGAAGGATTTGGTGGAGTCCTTAGTTAGAATGGGTTTGTGATATGTTTCGAGTCCTGAAAAATGAAAGAGCATGAAAGGCTCTATGTCACTCAATATTTGGAGTTGGCATCCATAATGCACACTTTGAAGAAGTGGAGGCACTATGTCATGGGAAAGAGGTTTGAGTTGAGTATATACCATAATGGTCTGAAATATTTGTTTGATCAACCAACTTTGAATGTTAGGAAGAGAACATGGTTAGAATTCCTCTGTGAGTATGACTTTGATATTAAGCACATGAAAGGAAAGGAGAACAAAGCGGTTGATGCACTCAATAGGAGAGTGCATGAACTGCATGCTAGATTCATTAGCATGTATCAAGTTGATCTTAAAGGAAAAAAATTTGAGGCTGCAAAAGCTTATTTGTAGTACATGGAATTTGTAACAAATTGTAGAAAGGTAAAATGAAATAGAAAGTTGAAGATTATCAATTGGGAATTGATATAATTATCTTGTACAGGAACAAAATTTGTGTACCCAATTCTCATGAATTGAGGAGTACGATTTTAAAAGAGATGCACAATGTACCTTATGCGGGACACCGAGGATATTAGAAAACAATTTGAGTAGACAGGAGCCAATAGTATTGGCCAAGCATGAAGAAGGAGATTGTTGAGTGCATTTCTAAATGATTAGAGTGTCAGAAGGTTAAGGCCGAGCATAGACACCTAGTTGGGTTGTTGCAACCATTACCCATTCATGAGTGGAAGTGGTAAGTGGTGACAATGGATTTCATCACCCAATTTCCCAGAACAAGAAAGAAGCATGGTGCTATCATGGTGGTGGTGGAAAAGCTTACTAAAGATTCCCATTTCATTCCTATGAAGGTTAATCACAAGGAAACCAATGTTCTTGATATTTATATAAGGGAAGTAGCACGCTTGCATGACATACCCAAGAAAATTGTGTCTGATAGAGGCCCAAATTTTACCTCAAAGTTTTGGAAGGGGTTATTCAAATGGTTAAGAACAAATCTGAACTTTATCCCAACTTATCATCCTGAGTCTGATGGGAAAATGGAGAGAGTAAACCAAGTTATAGAGGATATGTTAAGGATGTATGTGATGGACAAACCATCTAAATGGGAAGATTATCTACACTTGGTAGAAGTTTCCTACAAAAATGGGTATCAGGAATCATTGAAGATGATTCCATTTGAGGCACTTTGTGGCAGAAAGTGCAACATGCAAGTAAGATGGGATAACCCAGCTGACAGAGCAGTGGTTGGGCCAGAGTTTCTTAGAGAATTGGAAGAGAAAATGTTGAAGATTAAACAGAATTTAAAGGTTGCTTAAGACAAGAAGAAAATCTATGTTGAAAAGAACAAAACTCGGAGGGAATTTAAAGTGGGTGATCATGTTTTCTTGAAGGTGAAGGCCAACAAAGGTTCCCTGAAGTTGGGAAATTGTTCCAAGTTGGGAGTCAGATATTGTGGGTCATTTGAAATACTAGGGAGGATTGGACCAGTATCTTATATGCTTGCATTACCTGCATCCATCTATACAAAATTAATTCCATGTATCATTGCTTAAGAAATGTATACCTGATGTTAATCATGTTATTGATTGGGATGTGATTCAATTGGAGCAAGAAAGCACTTTTCAAGTGCATCTGGTACACATTTTGGAATGGAAAATAAAACAACTCCGGAATCGAGCCATAGGTACTGTAAAGGTCCAATGGACTTGGTTAGGTCCTGAGGATGCAACTTGGAAGCATGAAGATTCTATGTGGGAAGACTACCCACATAGTTTTGAAGATTTTGAAAATCTTGTTGATGTTATGTAAATACGTTGCACTAAGGACACTGAAAAAATAAGGGGAGGGGATTGTAATACCCCAAGGCCCATACCCTATTGAATTGTAATGATGTTTCTTGATGATTATAGACCGGTGAGACAAACATTTATAAGATGGAATGCTTGTTTGTTTACTAGGTCGGAGAGCCTAGATGCAAAGGCTAGTGAGACTGATTTTGCATATGTAATTATGCAGATCATTAATAAATGCACATCACTGCGTTTAGACTGGCCACTAAGAAAGAGTTGTAGGGGAATAAGCTCCACTAGGAAAGTAAAGGGAAAGGGGGCTCAGAGTCTAGGAAAAGGGGCTAAGCTTGAGGGATTCACCCAAGAGAATATTATAATGTATTTCCTAAATTACTAAAGTTTGGGAAATTAGCCCAGTTATCCTAAGTTTTCTTGGGGGAGAGGAACAAAAATCCATGTGAAGAGGA
>JASDQU010105267.1:24288-35493 GCA_032191745.1 Picea mariana
AATCATGGCTTCTTTGATAATATATATATATATATATATATATATACTTTAACTGTCCCCTTTTAATGTATCTTCAATCCTTTTTATAACCTTAACTTTAACTTAACTTAAAGTTTTAATTTTAGAATTTTTTTCTTTGAATTCACTCGACCGCGCAAGGTGAATGGTATAGACGCAATTGTACGACCCTCTAGTAATTCAATGTTTATACAATGACAACAACAATCAAAAGTGCAACATACAAACCTAATTGCAGTTGTACAGATATATTGGTACGACGGATTCAAATTTGACTGTTGGTAGGACACTATACGGATTATAGAGTACGGCGCTGATAACTGTACGAAGAATACATAATTTGCAGATAGTGGTACGGTGGTCGATGGAAAGGCGGTACGAATGTGTACAATGGCTGTGGTTTTGCACAAAAATGTCTGTTGTACGGATGGTGTTCAAATCTAATTGTACGACCTTCAATATTTTTTTTTTTAATTTTTCTTTGCCAATTTTCTAAGTAAATTTCCTTTGTTTTTATTTTTCTGAATTTGCAACGGAGTAACTTTGTTTTTATTCTTCCTTGATAATTCCTTTTGTAATTTGACTTTCCTTATTTCTGGTTTTCTTCAAATTTGCAACAGAATGATTTTCATGGTACTTTCGATTTGACAAGTCATATTTTTTTTTTCGATTTTCTGGTTTTAATTTCTTCCAATTTTCTTGCAGTAGATGTAATCCTTAACTTTAAATGGCCAAGGGCCTGATTGCGGTCAATGAAATGATCAGAGAAACTCTGAAGAATTTGAGTGTGGTCAAAAACCAATAGGTATGTTTCCTAGGGCAACGATATGTGACTAAAAGTCTAGTGGCCAAGGGCCAGGATCATTCTTCGTTTTGATACCAAATGTGGCAACTAAATCTGACTCACTGATTAAATACCCAAAATACTTGGAATATAAATAAATCCATTTAGGATAATAATATATAATAATAATAATAATCTATTTTTAAGGTCACGGCCAAGCCAACACATCCAATTGGTGTATGAGACCCCCTTCTTTGTGGGACAAGGGACCCCCCTCCGCCCAGCGATTTGACTAGTAAAGTTGAGTAAAATATGACATGATTGATTACAACCGAGGGCCCCGTTATACATACCTAGGTGAAGTTCCCTTTCATTAATGGTCACGCTTTTTGATAATACACATCTTTTCATTATTTAATTATTATTAATTATTATTTATATTATTATATATATATTTATGTTCATAACATATATCTTTGCAGGATTCATTTATTTCATTATTAAAGTAAATGTTTGTATCTGTTAATTTAATCATATTGAAGATTTACTTAGGCTCTAATTATAATCAATCATATATCTAAGTGATACCCTCTTGGCTTCTGCGAGCTAGCCAGAAGTGTAGAAGAAGTTTTATTGAGGTGACAATGATACAACTCCCATCCACTATCCCAAGGTTGCATCTATGGATTGGGCTTTTCCACTTAAATGCTAGTTTAGACGGTAACATTTTTGGTGCCATTGCCGAGGATAAATTCCATAACCCAAAGTTTTGTGGAGAAATCTTCTTGTATGTTAATTTTAATGAGTATATTTTAAATCTCAATTCATATAGCTCATCTAGCGACTCCATCTAAAGAAAATCTAACTAAGAAATACACTATAAGAAGTAATTCTCAAAGATTAATTCGGTTAAAGCTAACAAAGATAATAATGACTTGGGATTTGAGTTGATTTAGGATACAAGAAATTTATTTTTAACTCAAACCCTCTTAATCCTCAAAATATATTGACGACCCCACATCTTTGGTATTTGTATGATTGGTATGCAATTCTTAAATTTCAAAAAATCATCACCTTGTATGTTTCAAGTATGGCTTCTACCAAAATAAATTTTTACAAAAATGTGTTTGCTCCTTTGGATTTTTCATGCATTCTGAGATATCCATATATGCCTCTTGTGGATATATGGACTACCCATGTCCCAAAGTTTGACAGAAGTCCTTGGTTGGCTCCAAGGCACCTTAAATATTTTATGGAATACGTAGTAAAGACTAACACTGCCTATGAATATATCTTAATGAAAATGTTTGCATTTTTCAATGCAAATAAAAGGAGCATGGTATTGGTATTCTAATTTCAGCCCTAAGGGGATAAAATCATTTCCAAATTTGATGAAAGAATTTCAAAAGCATCGGATTTATGGTTACGAAGAAGTTGAAGATGTATGTGTTCTTCTTGATATCCAAGATAGAATAGAGGAAAAGATTGATGATTTAATAATGGAATATGATGATAATCCCTCAAATGATCTTCTTATGGAAATAGAAAGAGGAAAAGAGGCATATTTTTTCTTGTGTGATTATATTAAAGAAAAATATGATGAGCCCCTTCCATCAAAGACTGAAGACGAATTATGAGGATGCCCATCCCTGTCCTCCCTCTCATGAGCCATTTTTGCATAACATTTCAAATTTTGAAGAAAACAAGGATAATGAAGCTTTTGAAGACCTTGTTGCACCTCCATAAGAAGAAAATATTGGTGAAGAATCTTTTCATGCTTCCATTAAAGATCAAAAGCCACATCATGATTCAATTGAAATTCAAGTGTATGAGGAGGACTTAGATAAAGACCTTGATGGTAAAAGCACCCAAGCATCCATCCCTCCCCCACATGAAAGCAATGGTTTGGTGAATTACACTCCTTTCCAAATTTTCGAGTCTTGTGATACATCCTTTGATGAACCCCGATTTTGGCATCTTTTTGTTCCCTATCTCCTATAAATAGACATGCATTTTGCCCTCCTTTTATGTTTTTCACATACTTATCTTTATAAAGTTCCACCTTTATCACAGGTATTATTATTGCCACATAATCTTCTTGATTTTTGTTCATAAATTAGAATTAGAGTGAACTTTAGAACATATTTTAATTATTAAATATGTGTGGTTTTCAATAACATTAACTATGGCTACAGAATGCAAGGCCCCAAGTTCTAGCTACATAATGCAAGGTTCTAAGTTCATACAGAGACGTGTATCGATGCAAGGCAATTATGGAGATATGTAAAGAGGATATTTTAAGAAGATATATTTCCAACACAACAACCACATCCTATTTTTGTATATACATATCAACACCTACACAGTACAACATGCTTTGAATGGGCAGCTTACATATAGGCAAGCGGCAGGGCTGATGGTTATCAACGTGGAGGCTACATACCCGTGAGCAGTAAATAAGATGCTCAGCATCCTTACTTCATCGCATGTGGTAAAAATAAAACAGGAACATGCATAATAGTTTACTCAACGCATCCAAGACGTGAACAGCCAGTGGATACGTGGAGGAATTAGGCATCAGTTTGTTTTAACAGTTTTCCTAAAATATAGGGAATTGGCGCTCTGCACATAGCTATTCTTAGCCAAGCATTTTGTATATATATGTATGCTTGGTTGAGCAAAGACAATTAGTGTGTAAGACGTATCAAGCATTGGACTGAGTGAACACTGTCTTGAGTTTCTAAATTTCTGATATATAGATATATTTTCTGCTGTGCGTGATCATTTCCTGTTGATAATTAGTGAAGTGTGAATACGGGAGTACCGTGAGAAAGGGCCCACTCATAGGTACAATCCGTATTATTTCTTTTGTTGGTTATATCTTTTGTTGTTAGTTAAACTCATGCATGATAATTAGATATATATGCTGATCAGATTGTTAGTTTCTGAGATTTATTTTACAGTTTGCTGAGTAATGGTTATATGTTTCATAATGGTCCTGGATATTTGCTGAATAATGACAGTTAAAGATTATTAGGGTGAATAGATTTAAGCCAACATCTAAAATCAGACCTATTGTTATCCTAATACCTTATGGTTAAACTCTAGGTATGTGTAGATAAATCTGGGTATGTATAACAGAGCCTAGGTGAAAATACCTACCACCATAACAAGATTTAGCATCATCCACAGAGCTGAGGACAGGGATCATTAAGTACTTTACCCTTGCTATTACAGCATCATAATTTTTGAGTTTTATAGACCTTAGCATTTCTTTTTATACAGATGCACAGTTGCTACAGAATCACAGTTCTCATGAATCCCAGTCAAGTGAATATTCAAAGATTAAGTTCATGATATTTCAGAGAGCTTAGTTTTCCGAGATACCACCATAAGACTGAAAGGATCAGGGTTTTGTGACTCATTGCTTTAGTAATCATAGTTACAGTAAGCTAGTTCTCCTTTCTGTGCAGATTGCACAAGAGTGCCTCGTAAGCACAATAAGCCCTGGGTTGACAAATGAGTGATAGAGTGTAGAGTGACACCAAACAATTAGGAATCATATTTTTACCTCGTCAATCTTGTTGCACCTCCATAAGAAGAAAATATTGGTGAAGAATCTTTTCATGCTTCCATTAAAGATCAAAAGCCACATCATGATTCAATTGAAATTCAAGTGTATGAGGAGGACTTAGATAAAGACCTTGATGGTAAAAGCACCCAAGCATCCATCCCTCCCCCACATGAAAGCAATGGTTTGGTGAATTACACTCCTTTCCAAATTTTCGAGTCTTGTGATACATCCTTTGATAATTTGGAAAAGGAAAATCTTATAGAAAAACCCTCATTTGAGGAAGAGCATGACAATCATGAGAGTCAAAATATTGATGATCTTTTCCATATTGATGATGGTGATTTTAAGGTCAAAATTGCATATTTTTGGTCTTATGGGCAACCCAACATAATAAAAATGTATGAAACCCAAAGGCATGAACAACCATGTTGTCTCACTAATAAGGCTGATTTAGAAATGTACAAAGGGGGTTTTAATGGCCAAAGATCATCAGAAATTTTCTAGCCATGGATGTCGCCAACTCTTCCCCTTCTTATGCATAAAATACATCCGGTAATAATGTCTTCAAGGCTGCAGTACTTTGTAGATAGCTGCATGTTCAATCTTTGGTATTGTTTCTGCCTTATACACCCCTGGGAGACGTGGAAGAAATGTTCAATCCACTCGGTGTGTCCTTGGGGGAAAGTGAGAGTTAAGGTGCTATCACTTAATCCTCAACTCCTCCGTCTAGGCCAACTCCTAGCGAAGCCAAGGGGGGTAGTCCCTAATAAAATAATCTAAGGCTTAAACTGAAATCTAAACAACTAGTATTCTAGGAGTTTATTGCATTAACCAATATAAAACAAATTTATTCTAAAGCATACACAAATCAATTAATCACCACAAGATACATAAAGATACTTGCATAAAATGATACTTGAGACAAAGGTAGATGCAAGTAAATTAAAGTTGCTTCAAAGTAATTGACTGAAAATAAAGTGCTTGAAGCAAATGGCTTTGTAAATGTAGAAATGAGACCAGTGCCTTAAAAGTATCGTGGGCAATGTAGATCACGTGTTTTATTAGGATTTATTGATGGTAGGTTAATGAGATAAATTTTATTGCATGAAAATAAAGTGTTTGACTAAACTAGCTTTGGCCCTTCAAAAAAACATCCCTAAAGTGGAGGTTGAGCTTGTCGAATATCCAACAGGGAGGTCCCTCTGATTTTACACACAAGCCCAAGAGAATGTGGGAGATCCGACAGGGAGAACCTGGATCTCAAAGTTCCCGCCAGATATCTTACACAAACTCTCTTACGTTTCCACTAAAGCAAAGTTTCTTAAGGATTTACCTATTAATCTATCACCACTAACCAGCCCAGCGTGTATGAAACTTACTCCCAAAAGATCAAGACAAGCTTGCCACTGGAAGGGTCAGGAACCGCACTGGGAGCTGAGGGGAGTTGTTTATTTTAAACAAGAAAATAAATAAATGAAAGTAAATGTTTTTTAATTACTAGTCTTCACTGACCAGCCTCTTTGGAGGAGCTGAGGAGACGGCTTATTACCAACTTTGAAATTGCATGAAATAAAATCTAATCTAGCAATTAGTGTTCTACTTTACGAAAAGGGAAAACTAATCTAGCAATTAAAGTATTACTTTCCAACTTGAAATCTAATCTATGTGTTTGTTGTTGCAACTTAAAAGCAATGAAAGAATAAAGATTGATAAACTTGCTCCAAAACCAGAACACCAACCCCTTAGGGGGGAACACAAAGTGAGGCCTTCCCTTCGCTCACTTATTTTATAACTCGGTTATAAATGCTCTTGAAGATACTGATGATCTCTTTAAAATAGAGATGTGGACCTTTATAAAGATGGATCAGGTTTATTACAAAGAAAATTTACAACTAGGAAGAAACTAGCTGCTCTTGGAAGTCATCCCAAATGCTCCAATTTAGCCAAAATATACCCTTGTTTATTCAACAACCTGCATAAAACAGCAAGTTAATTTGGGCAAAGATGCCCAAAAAGTGATTGAAGACCCTGCAAAAAATGTTAGTACATGTACATAAAATTTACAGAAAAAATGGCTAAGTAAACTAGAATAAAATTTACAAAAAAAAGGTGAGTTAAACAAAAAAGAAAGGCCCTTTTCTTTCTGATATTACTTGCTGTCCCAAAACAGAAAGTAATATCACAAAGATGCCAAGATATTACTTCAACAATCTTTAGAAATTAAACCTACTTTCAGCCTTTAAAATTTTCAAGAAAATTGAAACTAGAAGTAGATTTGCAAGCTAACTAGATAGATCTAATCTACTTGCTCTTATCATGCAAAAGGAAAGATAACTTTAAGATTTTATCTTGAAATTAAAAAGCCTTACTTTTCATGAATTGAAAGTAACCCAAATTAATAATTTAAAAGAGAAGGAGAAAGAAGAAAAAGTGCTTTGAAACCCTTGGAAATTGGGCAAATGGAGTCTTTGTTGATGGATCTACAAGAGGGGCTATGTCTCCTTGAAATCTTGGAGGGTGAGGTAAGTGCAACTGATGCCTATCCTCCTTTTCAAGTGTGAAATCTGCAAAATATACTTAGAGGTTCCTTGTCAACAATTTGTTAAACATATGATGCTACTTACAAAGAAACTTTGAAATAAGCATGAGCATTAACTGAAATGAACATGCATACTAAAGCTATGACTTGTAAACAAACATTAAGATCAATAAACAAACAAGTTTACAATCTTACCCAATTAGGAGATAACTCCTCTTAGAAGGCATACAATAACTAGTAAACGCAAAAAATACACATAAGCAAATTATACTTCAAAATTAAGCATTGGACATAGAAGCTCCACACATGAAAGTAGACACCAATGTAGCCTCCAAAGCCTTTTTATTCCAACAATATGAATGATACAACAATAGTACAATGGCACAAATCCCAAGCTCCAACTAGCTTATGCAAGGGAGAGAGTGCTTTATTTATAGGAGGGGCACACTTCTCAAGGAAGGAGGGCGCACCACTTGGAGAGTATGAGTTTGCCAAGTGTAAGAGGTTGGGCTGCCACCTCTCTCCTAGCTCCCCTATGCTGCCACACGTGAGAGATGAAGAGTGGAGAGGGTGCCACGTCTCAAGAAGTGGGCAGCCATCTCTAGGAATGCGCCACCTCTCCTCAAGAGGGGCGCACCTCTTCTTGGTGATATCTCCAAATCAAATAAAACATGTACTTCATTTACCCATGAAGCCTCCACATGTGTCAACAAACCTTTATTAACTCAAAGAAAGGTAGAGTCAACTCAGGAGTCAGAACATGTCCCAAACATGTTTCCCAAAAAATAGGTTTACTGATTTTTCTTGATTTTTCATGTCTTTTTTGGGTTTTTTTGAGTAAAATTGACTTTTTATTGATTAAAATCACTAATTTTACTCACCAAAGTGGGTACTTAGGTATTGTAGGTGCCCTAGGTCCAAAAATGAGCACCCCCAAGGCATAGGAAAATTCTTAGTACCACTTTTTTAATGCAACTTTATTTTTTAATTAAAAATTCCCGTTTTACGGAAAATTTATAATTTATTGAAAAAATTAAAAAATCCTAAGGGGGACTTGAACACATTTCCATAAGATTTTAGAAGGATGTTTAGCATGGTAATATACATTAGACACTAGGATTAGATCCATGCTAAGGCCTAACCATGAGTATATACTCCAGCTTTGGAGAAATTGAGTGAAAAACTTGGAAATTATAAATTTCCTTTAGACAACAAAATATAATTAATGAGTAAAAAAAACACTCCAGAGTAACAACTCATGCCTAAGTTGAAGGTGGCTAGACCTTTTACAAGTTCATCATGAAACATCTCTTATTACAATTCCTCGGAGGGTATGGAAAATGTGAAAAAGGTTGGTCTTATTGACCGGTTGAACTTCTGAACTCTGAATTTTGAACATGGAAATATTCAATCTTTGGCGGCTCGCTAGAAGTCCATCCTAGTGCAACTTGGTGGATAACAGGTATATTGCAGGGATTTTCAGCCTTGTATGTAGGGCAGCAAGCCCTAGGTCATGAATTTATATATTTTCCCAGATCTGATTGGCATTCTTATGCTTCATCTATGTTTATGATTGAGGGAAACTAAGAAAGACAACAATCCTCTTGTAGATTTCTATCGAATCTGCATTCAAAGCCCCTCTTGCTTAATATTTTGATGAGTGATGTTGATGGGTTGCCCTATGATTGTATCGAGGAAGATGTCTACATCAGCCTTGTTTGTCTATGGATAGAAGAAGCTTGCAGCAGTGTGTATCATCCTTGGCATGATTTTGTTCTTCTTTTTCATTATCATGGTCTTACTTTAGTTTTTGGCCAAGAAGTGATGGAGATTCCAGCATATGTTTACTTGATGCTTGATGTTTCCTTGTCTTGGTTTGTCACCAAGCACAAGGGGAGACTTCATGGTATTGATGAATTCATTAAATGGTTACATTAGATTCATGATTTTACACAAGTTTATCTTCCTATGTTAGAGTAGGGTAGTATGATTAAGCTCTTTAGCAAGAGCATTTGATTTACTGTGTCTGCATTTCGTTTCATTGCTTTCTGCATTTTTGAACTATGTTTTGATATGGTAGTTGATGTTGTCATGTTATAAGTTCTCCTTGCAAATTCTAATATTTCTAACTAGTATCCATGTACGCTATTTCTTTGATTTATTATCATCACAAGAAAGGGACAAGGCTCTTGTGTCTTTGTCCCTCTCGAGGATCTAATGCCTATTTGGTGAGAATGTTTTAGATTAATAGGTTTTGAAAATTCTTAAGTTCTCATGCACTCTCACCTAGAGTATATGTCCATGAGTTAGAGCTAGTTGTTACCTGTAATGTTCCTAACTTGGCTAGTCTAGGAAATGTTGCTAATGTGTGTGTAGGATTAATGGTTTACAACATATAAATGATCATACAAATAATAATTGCGACAAAAGACTACAAAGTTTATATTATGATATCTCTGCGGAGTACAAATGTCGAATGCGGCTGAATAAAATGAATCACTCGGTTAGATCAAATGAAAAAAGGATCTTAGCCGTAATACAATAAGCAAACTAAATGATAATACTCGATAATAGATGAGCACTGCGGGATCAATGGATGAGATGGAACTGTGGCAACTTGCACGGTAACTGCTGAAAGTCCGGAAAGTTCGCCCTGGTGGCTAAACCTCTTGGAATGGCCTGGAAATTGTCCCAAATGGTGTGCTCTGCTCTAGCTCTCAGTCTTGGTGACTGACCGACCCCTCTGTTGGTGTGTCTGGACCCCGTATGGAGTCCCCTGGGGGAATGTGCCCCTCTCTCATTGGAAAACTACGCCCTAGTGATTCCACCGTCAGAATCGACTGAGATGTATCTCAAAATGATCGCCCTGGCCTACTGAGAAATGGGTCGGAAGGGTTTCCCTAGATCTGATCCGATGATTGCTCGGGAACCCCGAATGTGTCTACCAAAAGTGTCGCACTCCCAAGTCTAGAAAATGCACCTCAAATGATTCCTCCATCGGAATCTGATGAGGAACCAGGCGAAAGATGTGCCTTGCCTTCCTCTCAACTGGGTCGGAGGGGAATCTCACTTGTTGAGGGAATGCATTTTGCGGTGTCTTTTACTTTCCTTGCACATGACACTCTGTGTGTTCCTAGCTTCAAGTGGCATTGTGGTGCTCCTTACTTTCCATTGCACAACACTCAATGCTTTGGACCCTAATCAATTAATGGCAAATTAAGGGCTTGGAAAAAGGTTTCATTTCAAACGAAGATGCAACACACCCTTTACAAAGGTATCCATAAATGAGACAATATGAGCCCTTATATGTCAAGAAACCCCATGCCCAAAAGTCACACCCCCATTCACCTCATACTCTTTTACATGACTTAGAGAGGGTCTTCTTGGGAAATACCCCTTGACTTGGGGAATGACCTACCCAATAGGGCACCACAACAACTCTCCCATACCTAAATTTGACAAGTTGTATAAGGTCTTTGAGCATTTGT
This sequence comes from Picea mariana, assembly GCA_032191745.1. Lineage (NCBI taxonomy): Eukaryota > Viridiplantae > Streptophyta > Pinopsida > Pinales > Pinaceae > Picea > Picea mariana. The sequence goes on from JASDQU010105267.1 coordinate 34,692, forward strand.
TTATTTTGAAAAGGGGGGATTTGATGCACATGTTTAGGTAATTCTTTTATTAGATATGGATTACTTGGCATGATACATGTGACTTGTGGACCCTTGGAGGGTGTACTTGTTTGTCTTTGTAGGACCTTGTCAGGTGAAAGCTTTTCCATGGAGGAACTATGTCACTTAGACCTTCATAGGGTTTTGAAGCCCACAAGTTGGATGATGCACCCCCACTCATTGCACACTTGGGAAAATGAACATTGTCTTTGGAGGCACTTGGAGAACATGGGATGATCACATTGAGGCCCCTTGCACCTGAATGTTGACCTTGGGAGGCCTAGGACATCATATCCTATCCCTTGATGTCACCTTTCTTGATGGGGTTTTGATGGGTTTTAATGACGATGGTGGTGATGTGGTGTGATTTGATGGAGAGAGATGTATTGTCGGTCACTCTAGCACATGACGAAGTGACACATGGCCTTTGGAGGCCTAAAGTCTTTCACCTAGAGGCTCAATGTCTCTCTTGGAGGCCTAATGTCACCCTTTAGGGCATGACGTCACCCCTTAGGGAGATTTTGATTTAATCTTATTTTATATTTGTAAATTGTAAACACAAATTAGAGGGTCAACCCTGTTATCCCCGATATCTAGGGATAACTAGGAGATCATGTCTCGAGGCCCACATGGTCCTAGACATGGAGTACCGAGAGCAGGAGCGACCTGAGCATGGTCCTAGAGGACCCATCTTCTTCTTCTCAGTCAGCTTTGTCCTGTCAAGCAGTACCAGCCTCCATCACTACCGGCCTGGGCTTGCATC
>JASDQU010105267.1:38713-50023 GCA_032191745.1 Picea mariana
TATATATATATATATATATATATATATATATATATATATATATATACTGTAAGTAAAATACTAAAATAAGTATATAAATATATATACTATATTAGTATACAATATACAGTATATATATATATATATATTGTTATAACTATATAACAGTATATATATTTATATACTGTATTTTTGTATTTTAAAATTTACTTACAGTATATAAATTCCTTACTTTAAAATTTACTTACAATATTTATATATTGTATTGCAGTATTTTAAATTCCCTATACACATGTGATTCAGTGCTAAACGTGGAACCATCACAACAGAGTGAGGGGCCAACTAAAGATCCAAGATCTCCTTTATGGCAATATGTGGAAATCCTTGGCAAAGCTACCGGGGGTGGCTCATATAAATGGAGATGCAGTGAATGCAATAGCATCCGGAATGGCTCATACAATAGAGTGAAGGGCCATCTCACTGGGTTGACTAACACAGGGGTGACGACATATCTTGGTCCAAATGATGCAGATGGCAAACCTGGACTAGGTTTAAGTCCTGCAAAAATACAGTTTTATGCATCTTTGCAAAATGTTGTTGATAGGAGACATGCTAAAGGAAAGGTTCTTGTGCAAGGATCTGCAACTAAGCCTTCAATACCATCTAGACCAGCTGTCACAACTAATAAAAGGCCTACTTTGGGACCTCTTCAAGCAACATTTAATAACCAAAGTAGAGAAGTAGCTGATGAACATGTAGCTCGTTGCCTCTATGCAAATGGGCTGGCATTCAATTTGGTGCGCTCCCCTTATTGGCAACAAATGATTAAGGCCGTCAATGAAGCGCCAAAAGGGTACAAGAGCCCTGGTTATGAAAAAATCCGCACCACTTTGTTGGCTTCAGAAAAACAATCTATGGATAGATAGTTACAGTCAATTCGAGAGACATGGACTGAAACAGGGATTTCCATTGTCTCTGATGGATGGAGAGACCAAAGAAACTGGCCTTTGATTAATATTATTGCAATATGCCCCCAAGGGGCAATGTTTTTAAAGGCTATTGATTGCAGCAGAGTGGAGAAAGATGCAACATTCATTTCCACAATTCTTATTGATGCAATAGAAAGTGTAGGGTCACATAATGTTGTCCAAGTAATCATGGACAATGCACAAGTTTGTAAAGCTGTAGGCTTAATTGTGGAGGGTCGATATGATCACATCTTTTGGACTCCATGTGCGGTGCATTCATTGAACCTTATGCTTGCCAAGATTGGCGAGATTGGGTGGATCAATGAAATATGTAGCATCAAAGGAGATCCAAATGTTTATCACCAATCATTCCATGTCCCAAGCCATATATCGGGGTTTTGCAAAGTTGGAGCTACTCAAGGTACTCCATTTTTAATCAATATTATTTGTATTATGGTTTTTTAATTTTTTAATTCTAATTGTATTTGTTTTCTAATTTGAGATTTGACTTTTCAAAACTTGTAGGTTGTCGAAACCCGTTTTTCCTCCCACACTTTAGTCATAAAGAGGCTTGTGGAGGTTAGACAAGCATTGCAGGCAATGGTCATCGACCCTCTTTGGGAGTTGTGGAGAACTTCCTCCTCTGATAGAGGACAGAAATCAAGTCTATCATTCTTGATGATGCATGGTGGGACAAGGTCCAATACCTTCTGCGGTTTACAGAACCAATTTTGACCATGATCAGGACATTTGACATAGATATGCCTTGTTTGGGGGAAGTCTATGAAAGCATAGACAGTATGCTAGAGAGAATAAGGGGAATTATCAAAGCCAATGATGATGATCCCCTTGAACTATTTTACCATGAAGTGAAGGACATAGTTACCAAAAGGTGGAACAAAATGACCACGCCATTACACCTTTTGGCCTATGCACTACACTCCAAGTATTATCATTCCAAAGTTTTGGCTTTACTAGGTAGAACAATGCCAAACGAGGATTCTGAAGTGGTATAGGGATATAAGACAGCTTTGAGGAAAATCTGCAGGGATGTGGGAACTTTAATGGAAGTACGTGAGGAATTTGGAGCATTTGTACAGTCCACTGGTAACTTTTCAGATCCACTAGCCATGGATGATCGGGGGCATATGGATCCTATTACATGGTGGGGCTTCCATGGTGGGGATAGCATTCATCTCTCAACTCTAGTGACAAGGTTGTTATCACAGGTTGCCAGTTCCTCATCAGCTGAGAGGAATTGGAGTACATATGGATTCATCCATTCAGTGAAGAGAAACAGACAGGGAGCAAGGAAGGTTGAGGATCTTGTGTATGTTCATTCCAACCTTCACCTTCTATCACATTCCAGTCCAAAGTATAAGAAGGGTCCAAGCAGAATGTGGGATGTGGAACCTGAGATCTCTAACTTAAACATGACACTTAATGCCATGACTCACCTCAACCTACTTGAGGATGTCCAACCACCAATGCAGACTTCTGCTATAGCTTCCAACATTTCCAGACACCCCTCGTGTATTCATGATGTAGAGTTGCAATATGTAAATGATGAGGATGTATACCCATTTCAGGATATGTAGTTGGACCTATTGTACACGATCATACTAGTAGAGTGTTCACTGTTTTGTGATGAGACACTCAATTTTGTATTTACTATTACCCTTTTTATATGAGATGATGCATCATGATTTCAGTCTACACAATTTCAAATTATCTAATGATCTCAGTTCTAATGTTGTGATTCATGAATGGTTATGATTCTTTACTTTGAATATATTCTTAAATTTTTTTAAAATATTATTATATTTTTTGTACGTGGCGTTTCCCAGCCGTATCCGGATCTTGGCTTTTCAAAAATCTGGTGAATCCGTATCCAGATCCGTATCTGTATCCGTATCCTGGTAACATAGGCTAACGCTAAGAATAACCCTGTATTTTCAGTCTGTAAAAACTCGATTGTTTCTTCCAGTTTCCCAAGACCCCATTTCCTGTTTTATGAAGGTAGTTCATGGTTCTCATTTGAAGTAGAAATCAAATTTCCGTGGAACTTATTTAACTGCACTAACAATTTTGTCTGTTGAAAATGGGATTCTACTGCCCACCTAACCCTTCTAAACCGAGCCTTGTCAAGTTTGTCAAATCCATGCCAACATCAAAGCTTGAGCTTGGATAAATTAATTTAAATATTTTAGGTACTACTATGCCATTCTTTTCCAGATTATCTTTTATCTTTGTTTCATTACTATTATGTTGATGTTCTCACAGGGGGAAGCTACTGGACACATACAGGTGGCTACATAAAGAACCAGAACAGGACTGTGGGTATACGTGGTCAGGGAACCCCGTGGGGAAGTGAGTATATTTTTTTTCTTCCACCAATTTTGTTTGTGTTTGAGGTAGGTTATTGTTTTTATGAATTGAAACAAAGAAAAATTGTTTAAAATTCACATAAGCAAACTAGTCTAGAGCAAAAATTTTAGTCTAAGTTCTGAACCTGTGACGTGAATATCTAAGATGAATCTTGTAACTTTGGCAGATATAGAGGCAAAAGGATGAGGATAGATTACTTTTTAATGTCTGAAACATTTAAAGATCGTATTGTTGCAAGCAACATACATGGACATGGAATCGAAATGGAAGGTGATGATTTTTGTTCCTTTAGTTTTATATATCCATGAGTTTTGATTGAGAGTGTCATAGTTTCTATTTCTTAAATAACAATTGAAATTATCGGCTTTCTAGTTATAGTTTAACATTACTGTGCACTCTTTGGCAGGTTTCCTTGGAAGTGATCATTGTCCAATATCACTGGAGCTTTCACCTATGCAAGATGCATAATAATATGATGTAAAAGTGCAGAAATCTCGCCATATGGTATAGAATATATAAATCAATTTGAGAAAAAAAAAAAATTAACTTCCTTTTTAATATAAAATTTTCTGTCTTTAGCAATTGAGAATTCATAGCTACATTAAGAGGAGTGAAATTTGAGGCTACAAATCTAATTTTACCACATTGCATTCTTTTCTGTATTTGCTCATTTTGGAAATAGCTCTCTTACCATGGCAGGTCATTTACTCTTTGCAGCTATAATTGTGTAAAATTTCCATACATAATATATTGGACGATAGCTCTTTAATTTCCTTAAATAATATTTTTTCAGTTTGTTAGTAATTTGATATACCAACTTCTTTACAGAAGTGAAACATCATGAAGTGGGAATTGTTTTGCAGTTACTTAATTCCTTGATGTTAATTTGATATGCTATGTTTCCTTTTATAACTTATATTACTTTTTTCGCAGGTTAGCTTGCGTTTGGAATCCGTTGTCTTTTCGATATAGCATTGCATTCGTATGCTCTCTACAAATTATTGTATCTTATTTTTGTGACAGTAGAATTCTGTTTGACCATATAAATTTCCTTTGGTTGGTATGGTTATAATTGTTTTAGTATGTCTCACTTATCAGTCATAACATATGAAAAAGTGTTTAGATGTCCTATTAGGAGTGGACATTATGTAGTGGAGAATGTTTAACAAATTTCTTGATGTCGGCTATTTATTTTGTCTAATCTCCAACAAGATTAATGAATTTTCCACATATCATGAATCAGTGGGTTGCACATTATATAGTGGAAAATATTTAACAAATTTCTTGATGCCCGTTGTTTATTTTCTCTAGTCTCCAACAAGATTAATGAATTTTCCACACATGATGAATCAATGGATTGCATAAAGTTATAGATTCATCATGGTTATATCTTCTCGACAAGTTGAATCCCTTCATTCCAAATATGCAATGCTTTTTAATAGCAACTAATCCCAAGTTTAAAGTTCAAATAACATATATCAAAAGAGCAAATGAGATAACATTGAATGGAAAAAGATTTCATATATCACTAAGCGAAAATGAAGTTCATCGAAAAATTCTTAGGTTCATTTCTCATTATTATATAACCAATTTACATAGTTTTTACAACAAAATAGGAGATGGCTATATAAGCCCAAGGGGTTAGCTCAACTAATTCTCACCAATATTGCTAGGAATTTGGCTAGTGTCATGCCAATAGGTGTTGGGTTCGAATCTCTTAGGTGAGGCACGTTAGTATACATTGACAGGTTTATTAGGGATGTCATTCACAAATGTGGGGAAATATTCCGTTGGTTTCCCCGTGATATTTTTCTGGAAAAAAATAAAAACAAAGGTCAATACTTTGTTTTTTTTAATATAAGGCAATGTCTTAATTGTTTTATTATCAATAGGTAAATTTAATTGTAAGCATCATGACTGTTATCGCACAGTTTGTAGCTAGGTCAAAAGGCTGGAGGATAGAGGCCAAACTGGCGTAACAGGAACCTACCCCACCCAATGTCACCATAATGGGGAGGTTCTTTCTATTTAGGGAGGTTAACCCAGGGGAGACGTCCCCGACAACCTCGGGTTTTGAAGAGGCCAAAATATGAAGGTCAAAGCAAAAGTTCCTCCTCACAGGCTACCACCAAGGTCAGATAGTCCGGCTAATCAGCCAATAAAGAAGTGTATGCCCAAATGAGAACACTTGCCCGAAACAAGACAATAGCAAAATAATATATGCAGGCTATATTTCAGTGGGTTAGTACTTCATGTAACTATTTGACATCAATATGTAAGCAATGTAAAACAACATATATTAATAAGATCAATGTTTTATCAAGATAGCAATGGAAAATATCAATTCATCAATAACTATTGAGATGATGTAGCCAACAATGTATCTAATCAATCTTTTACTCAATAAATGCTTTCAACCATCATCTAATTGCTTATCATCAAAAGGTGTTGCGTCAAGATGGAATAACCAAGTATGATGTCAGCCTAGTTAGGGTTAGCTAGTTAGTTAGGGTTTCAAATTTAAAAGTCTTAAGAGGTTGTTTGAGCACTATCACTTCAACGTTGTGGATCTAAGATCAGTGCCTAGGGGTAGATGGAGTCAATTAAGGAGAGGACGCAAAGTTGAAGGGATAAAAGGTCAAGGACAAGAGGGAAGGGTTCTAGAGTGCTGCAATGGTAGGGCCCTAGAATCAAAACCCTAAGGGAAAGAGGCTCACTCCGGTGTTGATTAAGCAAGGCCTCGTGCTCTTTCCTCCTTAGGTCAAACTTGGCAAAACGACTAGCATAAAAGATAAGTTAAAACAAGAGAGTGAGGTGAGGGAGAGTGTTGCAATGGCAAGGCTCTATCACCAAACCCTAGAAGATGGATGACCCTAGGTGTAGTTAACCTAGGCCTGGAACGTCCCCTCCTTCTTAACCTTTAAAAATCACAGGTAGCACAAGGGAAAAAGTGAAAAGAGTGTAGCAAAGGCTAGGCTCTTCCTTCCTTCTTCAATGGCTGAATATTTCTCTTTTAGGGGACATGAAATGAGGACCTACTTGTGTGCTTGTCACCTAGGGTTTTAAATCAGCAAATTTATAATAAATGCAAGAATACAAGCCTACAAACATTCAATTAAGAAGTTTTGCAGAAAATACACTTACATATCATGAAGAAATAGCATTGCAAACCCCAGTTCTAAACCTTCCTTCAAGAGAAATGCCAAATATGCCAAGAAAATCCTTCCATCAACAAGTGCGCCTCACTTTAAAAGACCAAATACCCAACAAGGGCGCAAAAATCCGACCTCACAAGAGAGTGAGTTGTGTGTTATTGTCGAAATGAGGGAAAAACTCCTTAATATATAGTGTATCATGACCTCTAATTAAAATTAGGTCATTAAAAATAGCCGACAAGGCTACAAACCAAAATCATATTGTTTTTACATTAAATTATTAAATCAAAGCCCTAAATGAGCATAAACAAGACGTCAAGCCCTACTGAGGGAGACGTTAGCCCTTTTTAGGGAAAAATCAAGCACAAATGACAAAACGTTGGCCCTCTTTGGGCCTCCAAACCCTACCACACGTGTCAGCTGCCCTGTCAGAGTGCCACACTGTCAAGATGACGTCAATGGCTCGTAGGTTACATCCTGGGCCATCAAAGGGAGACGTTCCACCTGAAGTGGGTCAAACCCCCTGGGTTGGGCTCAGCGAAAGTGTCCCGGATGGAACATCCTTCTTCTCAAGTGCAAAAGCTCAATCAAGCACTGTCCTATCTCTGCCCCTGATGGGGTCCCAGCAAGCATCTGATGGGCTCTTCAGCCCCATGGAGGTCCGAACTAATCATCTCTCCATGTGTATCGGTCCAACTGGCACCTGTTCGTCGGGCATGGTCCTGCACATCAAAAACTTCGCCCTCCATGGGCTTATTAGTCACAGGGATCATAGCAATGTTAATCATGTTTCATCATTAAGGTTATCAAACATATGCATAAAAACCCTGATATATCATTCAATAGCTCAAAGATATTGCAAAGACCTACTATACAGAGCCGAAGAAAAAGGCAAAATACCCTATTGGGCTAGTATCAATAAGGAAAGTCTCCAAGTGGTATCATCCAAGCCATGTAAAATGAGGTGATGTGGTCAAAGGATGTCTAGACATACGGGTAGAGTGAGAGACGGGGATGCATGATATTACCTGTGGGTGCCTTTGTAGAAGGCGAGCTGTACCCGTCATGGATGCAATTCTTTCCAAGCCCTTTATTGTCTTTATTCTTCTTTCTTTATTTGCTTTTTCTTTTTTTTTTATTTCAAGGACTAACTAGAGGACATTGCCTTGGCGTGGTGACCAGAGCTGACAGTGTTACCCACAAGCACTTTCACAAAGATGATAAGGTTGGCTCGTGATGAGACCCCCTTTCCCTTGGCCATGCAACCAAAGGTCACTGCCCTGGCGTGGTAACCAGATAATGGCAATGTCATACTGTTAGGTACCCATGAACATAATAGGTTGGCTCGTGATGAGACACCCTATCCTCTTGGCTAGGTCTTGCTTTTGTTATTTTTCTTCGGGTCCCTCATGTTTCCTGCTGAGAGGCCTTTTATTGCCTTCTCGGGGATCCCTAGGCGAGGCATCTCTAGGTTTCAGTTTTTATGGCTTTTTATCTTTTACCTGTTGCTTTTACCTTCTGGGCCTTTAGCCCCTTCTTCCCACGAGATAAGGTGCAACCCCACAAACAGATCATCTGAATGCTCAGACTAGGGGAATGGGACAAATGAGTGGGAGATAGGATGTAAAAGTGATGATATGATGGGAGCGGACGATGGCTCTTTAGAAATCCCCCCAGTGGCAAACCAAAACCTATGGGTACAGGCTTGCTAGGACACCCTGTCAATCCCCAAAACCATGGTCAAGTGGGTTAATGTAAGATCCATGTAGTTGTCAGAAATAAAAGGAGTTTGATGCATATATCTAAAGGTTATAATGATAAAAAATGACACATACCATGATACCTGGAGCAATTACCTCATGGAGCAAGAGTCTTCTCCGATACAAGACCAGGTCGATAGTGATGGATGTTGATGCTGCTGACAAGACAAGTCTGATGAAAGAAGAGAAGGATGGGCCCTCTAGGGCTATGCTCAAGCCAATCCTGCTCTCGGTACTCCATGTCTAAGACCTGTGGGCCTCGAGACATGATCTCCTAGTTATTCCATGAAATCGGGGATAACATTTGGCTCCAACTCGGGGACATGTGTTCACCGTAGAGCGCATGAGAACCTCAGCATCTCTGGCATAACCTGTAGACCTACTCAACTCAAAAATGGCATCAATAACAAAGATGGGGTGGTATTGCCACCCCGCATATATAGATACTAAAAATAATCAACAATGCAAAGAAAACTACTTACCTACACTTACCTTTGGCTGGATGTTTGGTGTAGTCAAATAACCAATGAAGTCAATCCAGCAATGTCCCACAATACATGCCTTTGTGCTTCATCATAAACCAGAATAGTGACAAATCAAACACAAAAATGACATGGGTTAGAGCATATATCATATCGTCGGCAGCCATAAAGTCTAACTCATGGAGGCGGGCGGGAGGGATAAAATCCTGCCAAGTCCATCTCTGAGGGAAATTCTCAATCCACTTCAATCAAAGGTCATGAGGAGTGCAAGGTCCAGAAAACTGATTCAAAGGGCCTACCAACTGGCCACCTAGGGCATCCTCACGTTCTGAAGTCAATGAAGGGTTCGACAAAGATCTAGGAGACGACTAGCAAACTACCAAGGGAAAGTTGAAAAAATGGGATAATTGACTCAAAATTGCAGTGTCGAACCGACCCTTGGAGTCTAGGGTTTGCTTAAGAGATAGCTCAACATAAAAAATGCACTTCCCTACTACACCTTCAATTGACAAGCACAGTAAAGTAATAACAAGTGGCTGGAATAAAAAGTCATGAAAAACCTCTTTTAGGCAAACAATGTTCTTGTATCAAAATCTGAGCAGAGTGGTGATTGATGATCATTTTTATAGAATAAATCCAAATGCTCAGAGGAACAGTCATCAAAGTCCTCAAGGTATGACCGAAAATCATCGAGAGAACAAGGTACTAGGTCATCCTTGGGTTTTTGAAGAGTATGGGTAAAAATTTCATCTCTTTGTTGCAACTGGTCAAAAGTTACCTGCTGTCATATTTGTAAAGGCAATGCTTGGAGATGACTCTCAATGGCATAGATGGGACCAATGTCATAACCAACTATATCCCACCTACGTCTCCCAACATGTATGAATTCCGCAAAATCATCAACAAAGTCATAACATGAAGGGATTAAAACATCTGACACTTCATTCCCCTCATTTTTTTCATCATAAAGTAAAGCATTATCAAAAACTAGGGGAGGAGGGTAACTTACTGTTTCTTCTTGCGCAGGAACTTCGAGGACTTTGGTGTTTTCAACATGCATTACGGTCTCATCCTCAGGAATCACCCCTTCTTCTTCAGTTATGCAACATGGAAGGTCTAATTCTTTCGGGAATTCCATTCCTCCTCCATCTGAATCATGTGACAAGGTGTCATCAAAATCTTGAAATGGAAAGCAACTAACATCGTCTTCCTTTTGTTGTGCAGGAGGAACAGGCTCATGGATTGCTTTGTCAGAGGGAGGAGCACATGTTGATACTTCATCACCTTGTTCAAGTTTTGTTTCCTTGGCCATGTCTTCAGCAATCCCACGTTGAATGATGGTTTGTTCCCCTTCTTCTTGGATATCGTCAATAAAGTTTTCACGGGCAAACAAACTTCGCATATTAAAATCACCTAAAGTAAAATGGTCTTTTATCCTGGATAAGGAGACGTTCTGTTCAATTCTTTTAGCCATGCCATAAGCATCATCGAGCGTGCTTGAGCTCTTTTTACTAAGGGGCAAACCTAGGTGTGCCAGGAGCGCACGGGTATATAGATGGACAATGTACTTGTTTTCAGGAAGATGGCCCTCAGAAATCCGATATAGAGTGTGCTCAAACCTAATCTGCAAGTTCCAGAGGGTTTCATTCTCAGCTTGTCTTATATGCTCAACATTTTTTAGTAGTACTAAGATGTCTTCAAACTGAATACCCCATTCTTCGAGAAATATTTTTTCCAACTGGTTCATAGAGGTGATGCTAGCACTAGGAAGGTTATCATACCACTTTCTATCATTTCCACGAAGAGTGGTGGAGAAAAGTTTCATCACTACATCTTTGGCATCATCATCGACAGGATGGAGTCTAAAGTAAGAATAAAATTCATCCATATGAAAGTCAGCTCTTTCCCCATCGCCAGCAGTGAATCTAGGGAACCATTTCTTGGATATCGGGGGCATTTGTCTCGGGTATCCTGGGATTTTGCTCATGTCTAAAGGCTTGTAGTTCCCGGGATCCCATTGTGAAGTCATTGTTGGCTTCGTCGTCAGTGGAGTCGCAAGATAATTTTCTTGAAACTATCAAAGGAAAGAGAAAACACCCTAATGGAGTCGCCAGGTAAGCTTGTACAAGAAGGTCTCTGAGGCAAGGCTTACCGAAAAGATTTGTCGTTTGAGGAGAATTGATTCAGTGTTCCCCGGCAACGGCGCCAAAATATTATCGCACAGTTTGTAGCTAGGTCAAAAGGCTAGAGGATAGAGGCCAAACCGGCGTAACAGGAACCTACTCCACCTAATGTCACCACAATGGGGAGGTTCTTTCTATTTAGGGAGGTTAACCCAGGGGAGACGTCCCCGAGAACCTGGGGTTTTGAAGAGGCCAAAGTATAAAGGTCAAAGCAAAAGTTCCTCCTCACAGGTTACCACCAAGGTCAGATAGTCCGGCTAATCAGCCAATAAAGAAGTGTATGCCCAAATGAGAACACCTGCCCGGAACAAGACAATAGCAAAATAATATATGCAGGCTATAATTCAGTGGGTTAGTACTTCATGTAACTATCTGACATCAATATGTAAGCAATG
>JASDQU010105267.1:50094-83581 GCA_032191745.1 Picea mariana
TATTGAGATGATGTAGCCAACAATGTATCTAATCAATCTTTTACTCAATAAATGCTTTCAACCATCATCTAATTGCTTATCATCAAAAGGTGTTGCGTCAAGATGGAATAACCAAGTATGACGTCAGCCTAGTTAGGGTTAGCTAGTTAGTTAGGGTTTCAAATTTAAAAGTTTTAAGAGGTTGTTTGAGCACTATCACTTCAACGTTGAGGATCTAAGATCAGTGCCTAGGGGTAGCTGGAGTCAATTAAGGAGAGGATGCAAAGTTGAAGGGATAAAAGGCCAAGGACAAGAGGGAAGGGTTCTAGAGTGCTGCAATGGCAGGGCCCTAGAATCAAAACCCTAGGGGAAAGAGGCTCACTCTGGTGTTGCTTAAGCAAGGCCTCGTGCTCTTTCCTCCTTCCTTAGGCCAAACTTGGCAAAATGGCTAGCATAAAAGATAAGTTAAAACAACAGAGTGAGGTGATGGAGAGTGTTGCAATGGCAATGCTCTATCACCAAACCCTAGAATATGGACGGCCCTAGGTGTAGTTAACCTAGGCCTGGGACGTCCCCTCCTTAACCTTTAAAAATCACAGCTAGCACAAGGGAAAAAGTGAAAAGAGTGTAGCAAAGGCTAGGCTCTTCCTTCCTTCTTCAATGGCTGAATATTTCTCTTTTAGGGGACATGAAACAAGCACCTACTTGTGTGCTTGTCACCTAGGGTTTTAAATCAGCAAATTTTTAATAAATACAAGAATATAGGCCTACAACCATCCAATTAAGAAGTTTTGCAGAAAATACACTTACATATCATGAAGAAATAGCATTGCAAACCCCAGTTGTAAACCTTCCTTCAGGAGAAATGCCAAATATGCCAAAAAAATCCTTCCATCAACAAGTGCGCCTGACTTTAAAAGACCAAATACCCAACAAGGCCGCAAAAATCAGACCTCACAAGAGAGTGAGTTGTGTGTTATTGTCAAAATGAGGGAAAAACTCCTCAATATATAGTGTATCATGACCTCTAATTAAAATCAGGTCATTAAAAATAGTCGACAAGGCTACAAACCAAAATCATATTGTTTTTACATTAAATTGTTAAATCAAAGCCCTAAATGAGCATAAGCAAGACGTCAAGCCCTACTGAGGGAGATGTTAGCCCTTTTTAGGGCAAAATCCAGCACAAATGACAAAACGTTGGCCCTCTTTGGGCCTCCAAACCCTGCCACACGTGCCAGCTGCCCTGTCAGACTGCCACACTGTCAAGATGACGTCAATGGCTCCTAGGTGACGTCCTGGGCCATCAAAGGGAGACATTCCACCTAAAGTGGGTCAACCGCCCTAGGCTGTGCTCAGACAAAGTGTCCCGGATGGAATGTCCTTCTTCTTCTCAGGTGCAAAAGCTCAATCAAGCGTTGTCTTGTCTCTGCCCCTGATGGGGTCCCAACAAGCATCTGATGGGCTCTTCAGCCCCATGGAGGTCCGAACTAATCATCTCCCCATGTGTACCGGTCCAACTAGTACCTGTCCGTCGGGCATGGTCATGCACATCAAAAACTTCGCCCTCCATGGGCTCATTAGTCATAAGGATCATAGCAATGTTAATCACGTTTCATCATTAAGGTTATCAAACATATGCATAAAAACCCTGATATATCATTAAATAGCTCAAAGATAGTACAAAGACCTACTGTAAAGAGCCAAAGAAAAAGACAAAATACCCTATTGGGCTAGTATCCATAAGGAAAGGAAAGTCTCCAAGGGGTATCATCCAAGCCATGTAAAACGAGGTGATGTGGTCAAAGGATGTCCAAACATACATGTAGAGTGAGAGACGCGGATGCATGATATTACCTGTGGGTGCCTTTGTAGAAGGCGAGTTGTACCCGTCATGGATGCATCTCTTTCCAAGCCCTTTATTGCCTTTATTCTTTTCTTTCTTTATTTGCTTCTTCTTTTTTTTATTTCAAGGACTAACTAGAGGACACTGCCTTGGCGTGGTGACCAGAGCTGACAATGTTACCGACAAGCACTTTCACAGAGATGATAAGGCTGGCTCGTGATGAGACCCCCTTTCCCTTGGCCATGCAACCAAAGGTCACTGCCCTGGCGTGGTAACCAGATAGTGGCAATGTCATACTGTTAGGTACCCATGAACATAATAGGTTGGTTCGTGACGAGACCCCCTATCCTCTTGGCTAGGTATTGTTTTTGTTATTTTTCTTTGGGTCCCTCTTCTTTCTTGCCGAGAGGCCTTTTAAAGCCTTCTCGGGGATCCCTGGGCGAGGCATCCCTAGGTTTCATTTTTTATGGCTTTTTATCTTTTACCAGTTGCTTTTACCTTTTGGGCCTTTAGCCCCTTCTTCCCACGAGATAAGGTGCAACCCCACAAACAGATCGTCCTAATGCTCGAACTAAGGGAATGGGACAGATGAGTGGGAGATAGGATGTAAAAGTGATGATATGTTGGGACCGGACGATGGCTCTTCAAAAATCCCCTCGGTGGAAAACCAAAACCTATGGGTACAGGCTTGCTAGGACACCCTGTCAATCCCCCCAACCATGGTCAAGTGGGTTAATGTAAGATTCAAGAAGTTGTCAGAAATAAAAGGAGTTTGATGCATATATCTAAAGGTTATAATGAAAAAAAATGACACATACCATGATACCTAGACCAATTACCTCATGGAGCAAGAGTCTTCTTCGATACAAGACCAGGTCGATGGTGATGGATGTTGATGTTGCTAACAAGACAAGTCTGATGAAAGAAGAGAAGGATTGACCCTCCAGGGCTATGCTCAAGTCAATCATGCTCTCGGTACTCCATGTCTAGGACCTGTGGGCGTCGAGACATGATCTCCTAGTTATCCCATGAAATCGGGGATAACATCTGGCTCCAACTAGGGGACATGTGCTCACCGTAGAGCGCATGAGAACCTCAACATCTCTGGCATAACCTGTAGACTTGCTCAACTCGAAAAGGGCATCAATAACGAGGATGGGGTGGTATTGCCAACCCGCATGTATAGATACTAAAAATAATGAACAATGCAAAGCAAACTACTTACCTACACTTACCTTTCGTTGGATGTTTGGTGTAGGCAAATAACCAATGAAGCCAATCCAACAATGTCCCACAATACCTGCCTTTGTGCTTCATCATAAACCAGAATAGTGACAAATCAGGTACCAAAATGACATGGGTTAGAGCATATATCATATTGTCGGCAGCCATAAAGTCTAACTCATGGAGGCGGGCGGGAGGTATAAAATTCTACAAGTCCATCTCTGAGTTAAATACTCAATCCACTTCAAACAAAGGTCATGCGGAGTGCAAGGTCCAGAAAACCGATTCAAAGGGCCTACCAACTGGCCACCTAGGGCATCCTCACGTTCCGAAGTCAATGAAGGGTTCGACAAAGATCTAGGAGACGACTGGCAAACTAACAAGGGAAAGTTTCAAAATTGGGATAACTAACTCAAAATTGCAATATCCAACCGACCCTTGGAGTCTAGGGTTTGCATAAGAGATGGCTCAACATAAAAGATGCACTTCCCTACTACAACTTCAATTGACAAGCACGGTAAAGTAATAACAGGTGGTTGGAGTAAAAGTCATGAAAAACCTCTTTTAGGCAAACAATGTTCTTACTTGTATCAAAATCTGAGCAGAGTGGTGATTGATGATCATTTTCATAGAATAAATCCAAATGCTCAGAGGAACAGTCATCAAAGTCCTCAAGGTATGAACGAAAATCATCAAGAGAACAAGGTACTAGGTCATCCTTTGGTTTTTGGAGAGTATGGGTAAAAATTTCATCTCCTTGTTGCAACTGGTCAAAAGTAACCTGTTGTGATATTTGTAAAGGCAACACTTGGAGATGACTCTCAAAGTCATAAATGGGACCCATGTCGTAACCAACTATATCCCACCTACGTCTCCCAACATGTATGAATTCCTCAAAATCATCAACAAAGTCATAACATGAAGGGATTAAAACATCTGACACTTCATTCCCCTCCTCCTCATTTCCTTCATCATAAAGTAAAGCATTATCAAAAACTAGGGGAGGAGGGTAACTTACTGTTTCTTCTTGCGCAGGAACTTCGAGGACTTTGGTGTTTTCAACATGCATTATGATCTCATCCTCGGGAATCACCCCTTCTTCTCCAGTTATGCAGCATGGAAGGTCTAATTCTTTTGGGAATTCCATTCCTCCTTCATTTGAATGATGTGATAAGGTGTCATCGGAATCTTGAAATGGAAAGAAACTAACATCATCTTCCTTTTGTTGTGCAGGAGGAACAGGCTCATGGATTGCTTTGTCAGAGGGAGGGGCACATGTTGATACTTCATCACTTTGTTCAGGTTCTGTTTCCTCAGCCATGTCTTCAGAAATCCCACGTTGAATGATGGTTTGTTCCCCTTCTTCTTGGATATCGTCAATAAAGTTTTCACGGGCAAACAAACTTCCCATATTAAAATCACCTGAAGTAAAAAGGTGTTTTATCCCGAATAAGGAGACGTTATGTTCAATTCTTTTAGCCATGCCATAAGCATCATCGAGCATGCTTGGGCTCTTTTTACTGAGGGGCAAACCTAGTTGTGCCAGGAGCGCACGGGTATATAGATGGACAATGTACTTGTTTTCAGGAAGATGGCCCTCAGAAATCCGATATAGAGTGCACTCAAACCTAATCTGCAAATTCCAGAGGGTTTAATTCTCAGCTTGTCTTATATGCTCAACATTTTTTAGTAGTACTAAGATGTCTTCTAACTGAATACCCCATTCTTCGAGAAAGATTTTTTCCAATTGGTTAATAGAGGTGATGCTAGCACTAGTAAGGTTATCATACCACTTTCTATCATTTCCACGAAGAGTGGTGGAGAAAAGTTTCATCACTACATCTTCGGCATCATCATCGACAGGGTGGAGTCTAAAGTAAGAATAAAATTCATCCATATGAAAGTCAGCTCTTTCCCCATTGCCACCAGTGGATCTAGGGAGTCATTTCTTGGATATCGGGGGCATTTGTCTCGGGTATCCTGGGATTTTGCTCATGTCTAAAGGCTTGTAGTTCTCGGGATCCCATTGTGAAGTCATTGTTGGCTTCGTCCTCAATGGAGTCGCAAGATAATTTTTTTGAAACTATCAAAGGAAAGGGAAAACACCCTAATGGAGTCGCCAGGTAAGCTTGTACAAGAAGGTCTCTGAGGCAAGGCTTACCAAAAAGATTTGTCGTTTGAGGAGAATTGACTCAGTGTTCCCCGACAACGACGCCAAAATATTATCGCACAGTTTGTAGCTAGGTCAAAAGGTTAGAGGATAGAGGCCAAACTGGCGTAACATGAACCTACCCCACCCAATGTCACCACAATGGGGAGGTTCTTTCTATTTAGGGAGGTTAACCCAGGGGAGACGTCCCCGAGAACCTGGGGTTTTGAAGAGGCCAAAGTATAAAGGTCAAAGAAAAAGTTCCTCCTCACAGGTTACCACCAAGGTCAGATAGTCCGGCTAATCAGCCAATAAAGAAGTGTATGCCCAAATGAGAACACCTGCCCGGAACAAGACAATAGCAAAATAATATATGCAAGCTATAATTCAGTGGGTTAGTACTTCATGTAACTATCTGACATCAATATGTAAGCAATGTAAAACAACAAATATTAATGAGATCAACGTTTTATCAATATAGCAATGGAAAATATCAATTCATCAATAACTATTGAGATGATGTAGCCAACAATGTATCTAATCAATCTTTTACTCAATAAATGCTTTCAACCATCATCTAATTGCTTATCATCAAAAGGTGTTGCGTCAAGATGGAATAACCAAGTATGACATCAGCCTAGTTAGGGTTAGCTAGTTAGTTAGGGTTTCAAATTTAAAAGTTTTAAGAGGTTGTTTGAGCACTATCACTTCAATGTTGAGGATCTAAGATCAATGCCTAGAGGTAGATGAAGTCAATTAAGGAGAGAACGCAAAGTTGAAGGGATAAAAGGCCAAGGACAAGAGGGAAGGGTTCTAGAGTGTTGCAATGGCAGGGCCCTAGAATCAAAACCCTAGGGGAAAGAGGCTCACTCTGGTGTTGCTTAAGCAAGGCCTCGTGCTCTTTCCTCCTTCCTTAGGTCAAACTTGCCAAAATGGCTAGCATAAAAGATAAGTTAAAACAAGAGAGTGAGGTGATGGAGAGTGTTGCAATGGCAATGCTCTATCACCAAACCCTAGAAGATGGACGGCCCTAGGTGTAGTTAACCTAGGCATGGGACGTCCCCTCCTTAACCTTTAAAAATCACACCTAGCACAAGGGAAAAAGTGAAAAGAGTGTAGCAAAGGCTAGGCTCTTCCTTCCTTCTTCAATGGCTGAATATTTCTCTTTCAGGGGACATGAAACAAGGACCTACTTGTGTGCTTGTCACCTATGGTTTTAAATCAGAAAATTTATAATAAATGCAAGAATACAGGCCTACAACCATCCTATTAAGAAGTTTTGCAGAAAATACACTTACATATCATGAAGAAATAGCATTGCAAACCCCAATTGTAAACCTTCCTTCAAGAGAAATGCCAAATATGCCAAGAAAATCCTTCCATCAACAAGCGTGCCTCACTTTAAAAGACCAAATACCCAACAAGGCCGCAAAAATCAGACCTCACAAGAGAGTGAGTTGTGTGTTATTGTCAAAATGAGGGGGAAACTCCTCAATATATAGTGCATCATGACCTCTAATTAAAATTAGGTCATTAAAAATAGTTGACAAGGCTACAAACCAAAATCATATTGTTTTTACATTAAATTGTTAAATCAAAGCCCTAAATGAGCATAAGCAAGACGTCAAGCCCTACTGAGGGAGATGTTAGCCCTTTTTAGGGCAAAATCCAGCACAAATGACAAAACGTTGGCCCTCTTTATGCCTCCAAACCCTGCCACACGTGCCAGCTGCCCTATCAGACTGCCACACTGTCAAGATGACATCAATGGCTCCTAGGTGACGTTTTGGGCCATCAAAGGGAGACGTTCCACCTGAAGTGGGTCAACCCCCCTGGGCTGGGCTCAGCCAAAGTGTCTTGAATGGAACGTCCTTGTTCTTCTCAGGTGCAAAAGCTCAATCAAGCGTTGTTCTGTCTCTGCCCTTGATGGGGTCCCAGCAACCATTTGATGGGCTCTTCAGCCCCATCGAGGTCCGAACTAATCATATCCCCATGCGTACCGGTCCAACTGGTACCTGTCCGTTGGGCATGGTCCTGCACATCAAAAACTTCGCCCTCCATGGGCTGATTAGTCACAGGGATCATAGCAATGTTAATCATGTTTCATCATTAAGGTTATCAAACATATGCATAAAAACCTTGATATATCATTCAATAGCTCAAAGATATTACATAGACCTACTATATAGAGCCAAAGAAAAAGGCAAAATACCCTATTGGGCTAGTATCCATAAGGAAAGGAAAGTCTCCAAGGGGTATCATCCAAGCCATGTAAAACGAGGTGGTGTGGTCAAAGGATGTCCAGAGATATGGGTAGAGTGAGAGACAGGGATGCATGATTTTACCTGTGGGTGCCTTTGTAGAAGGCGAGTTGTACCCGTCATGGATGCAATTCTTTCCAAGCCCTTTATTGTCTTTATTCTTTTCTTTCTTTATTTGTTTTTTCTTTTTTTTATTTCAAGGACTAACTAGAGGACACTACCTTGGCGTGGTGACCAGAGCTGACAGTGTTACCCACAAGCACTTTCACAGAGATGATAAGGTTGGCTCGTGATGAGACCCCCTTTTCCTTGGCCATGCAACCAAAGGTCACTGCCCTGGCGTGGTAACCAGATAGTGGCAATGTCATACTGTTAGGTACCCATGAACATAATAGGCTGGCTCATGATGAGACCCCCTATCCTCTTGGCTAGGTCTTGTTTTTGTTAATTTTCTTCGGGTCCCTCTTCTTTCTTGCTGAGAGGCCTTTTAAAGCCTTCTCGGGGATCCCTGGGCGAGGCATCCCTAGGTTTCATTTTTTATGGATTTTTATCTTTTACCAGCTTCTTTTACCTTCTGGGCCTTTAGCCCCTTCTTCCCACGAGATAAGGTGCAACCCCACAAACAGATCATCCTAATGCCTGGACTAAGGGAATGGGACAGATGAGTGGGAGATAGGATGTAAAAGTGATGATATGTTGGGAGTGGACGATGGCTCTAGAAATCCCCTCGGTGGCAGACCAAAACCTATGGGTACAGGCTTTCTAGGACACCCCGTCAATCCCCCCAACCATGGTCAAGTGGGTTAATGTAAGATTCAAGCAGTTGTCAGAAATAAAAGGAGTTTGATGCATATATCTAAAGGTTATAATGATAAAAAATGACACATACCATGATACTTGGACCAATTACCTCATGGAGCAAGAGTCTTCTCCGATACAAGACCAGGTCAATGGTGATGGATGTTGATGCTGCTGAAAAAACAAGTCTGATGAAAGAAGAGAAGGATGGGCCCTCCAGGGCTATGCTCAAGTCAATCTGCTCTTGGTACTCCATGTCTAGGACCTGTGGGCGTTGAGACATGATCTCCTAGTTATCCCATGAAATCAGGGATAACATTTGGCTCCAACTCGGGGACATGTGCTCACCATAGAGCACATGAGAACCTCAGCATCTATGGCATAATCTGTATACCTGCTCAACTCGAAAAGGGCATCAGTAACAAAGATGGGGTGGTATTGCCACCCCGCATATATAGATACTAAAAATAATCAACAATGCAAAGCAAACTACTTACCTACACTTACCTTTCGCTAGATGTTTGGTGTAGTCAAATAACCAATGAAGCCAATTCAGCAATGTCCCACAATACCTGCCTTTGTGCTTCATCATAAACCAGAACAGTGACAAATCAAGTACAAAAATGACATGGGTTAGAGTATATATCATATCGTCAGCAGCCATAAAGTCTAGCTCATGGAGGCGAGCAGGAGGGATAAAATTCTGCAAGTCCATCTCTGAGGGAAACACTCAATCCACTTCAAACAAAGGTCATGAGGAGTGCAAGGTCCAGAAAACTGATTCAAAGGGCCTACCAACTGGCCACTTAGGGCATCCTCACGTTCTGAAGTCAATGAAGGGTTCGACAAAGATCTAGGAGATGACTAGCAAACTAACAAGGGAAAGTTGAAAAATTGGGATAACTGACTCAAAATTGCAATATCCAACCGACCCTTGGAGTCTAGGGTTTTCCTAAGAGATAGCTTAACATAAAAAATGCACTTCCCTACTACAGCTTCAATTGACAAGCACGATAAAGTAATAACAGGTGGCTGGAGTAAAAAGTCATGAAAAACCTCTTTTAGGCAAACAATGTTCTTACTTGTATCAAAATCTGAGCAGAGTGGTGATTGATGATCATTTTCATAGAATAAATCCAAATGCTCAGAGGAACAGTCATCAAAGTCCTCAAGGTATGAACGAAAATCATCAAGAGAACAAGGTACTAGGTCATCCTTTGGTTTTTGGAGAGTATGGGTAAAAATTTCATCTCCTTGTTGCAACTGGTCAAAAGTAACCTGTTGTGATATTTGTAAAGGCAACACTTGGAGATGACTCTCAAAGTCATAGATGGGACCCATGTCATAACCAACTATATCCCACCTACGTCTCCCAACATGTATGAATTCCGCAAAATCATCAACAAAGTCATAACATGAAGGGATTAAAACATCTGACACTTCATTCCCCTCCTCATTTCCTTCATCATAAAGTAAAGCATTATCAAAAACTAGGGGAGGAGGGCAACTTACTGTTTCTTCTTGCGCAGGAACTTCGAGGACTTTGGTGTTTTCAACATGCATTATGGTCTCATCCTCGAGAATCACCCCTTCTTCTTCAGTTATGCAACATGGAAGGTCTAATTCTTTCGGGAATTCCATTCCTCTTTCATTTGAATCATGTGACAAGGTGTCATCGGAATCTTGAAATGGAAAGCAACTAACATCATCTTCCTTTTGTTGTGCAGGAGGAACAGGGTCATGGATTGCTTTGTCAGAGGGAGGGGCACATGTTGATACTTCATCACTTTATTCAGGTTCTGTTTCCTCGGCCATGTATTCAGCAATCCCACGTTGAATGATGGTTTGTTCCCCTTCTTCTTGGATATCGTCAATAAAGTTTTCACGGGCAAACAAACTTCCCATATTAAAATCACCTGAAGTAAAAAGGTGTTTTATCCCGGATAAGGAGACATTATGTTCAATTCTTTTAGCCATGCCATAAACTTCGTCGAGCGTGCTTGGGCTCTGTTTACTGAGGGGAAAACCTAGGTGTGCCAGGAGCGCACAGGTATATAGATGGACAATGTACTTGTTTTTAGGAAGATGGCCCTCAGGAATCTGATATAGAGTGCACTCAAACCTAATCTGGAAGTTCCAGAGGGTTTCATTCTCAGCTTGTCTTATATGCTCAACATTTTTTAGTAGTACTAAGATGTCTTCTAACTAAATACCCCATTCTTCGAGAAAGATTTTTTCCAACTGGTTCATAGAGGTGATGCTAGCACTAGGAAGGTTATCATACCACCTTCTAGCATTTCCACGAATAGTGGTGGAGAAAAGTTTCATCACTACATCTTCGGCATCATCATCGACAGGGTGGAGTCTAAAGTAAGAATAAAATTCATCCATATGAAAGTCATCTCTTTCCCCATTGCCACCAGTGAATCTAGGGAGCCATTTCTTGGATATCGGAGGCATTTGTCTCGGGTATCCTGGGATTTTGCTCATGTCTAAAGGCTTGTAGTTCCCGAGATCCCATTGTGAAGTCATTGTTGGCTTCGTCATCAATGGAGTCGCGAGATAATTTTCTTGAAACTATCCAAGGAAAGGGAAAACACCCTAATGGATTCGCCAGGTAAGCTTGTACAAGAAGGTCTCTGAGGCAAGGCTTACTGAAAAGATTTGTCGTTTGAGGAGAATTGACTCAGTGTTCCCCGGCAATGGCGCCAAAATGTTATCACACAGTTTGTAGCTAGGTCAAAAGGCTAGAGGATAGAGACCAAATTGGCGTAACAGGAACCTACCCCACCCAATGTCACCACAATGGGGAGGTTCTTTCTATTTAGGGAGGTTAACCCAAGGGAGACATCCCCGACAACCTGGGGTTTTGAAGAGGCCAAAGTATAAAGGTCAAAGCAAAAGTTCCTCCTCAAAGGTTACCACTAAGGTCGGATAGTCCGACTAATCAGCCAATAAAGAAGTGTATGCCCAAATGAGAACACCTGCCCGGAACAAGACAATAGTAAAATAATATATGCAGGCTATAATTCAGTGGGTTAGTACTTCATGTAACTATCTGACATCAATATGTAAGCAATGTGAAACAACAAATATTAATGAGATCAACGTTTTATCAATATAGCAATGGAAAATATCAATTCATCAATAACTATTGAGATGATGTAGCCAACAATGTATATAATCAATCTTTTACTCAATAAATGCTTTCAACCATCATCTAATTACTTATCATCAAAAGGTGTTGCGTCAAGATGGAATAACCAAGTATGACGTCAGACTAGTTAGGGTTAGCTAGTTAGTCAGGGTTTCAAATTTAAAAGTTTTAAGAGGTTGTTTGAGCACTATCACTTCAACGTTGTGGATCTAAGATCAATGCCTAGGGGTAGATGGAGTCAATTAAGGAGAGGACGCAAAGTTGAAGGGATAAAAGGCTAAGGGCAAGAGGGAAGGGTTCTAAAGTGCTGCAATGGCAGGGCCCTAGAATCAAAACCCTAGGGGAAAGAGGCTCACTCTGGTGTTGGTTAAGCAAGGCCTCATGCTCTTTCCTCCTTCCTTAGGTCAAACTTGGAAAAATGGCTAGCATAAAAGATAAGTTAAAACAAGAGAGTGAGGTGAGGGAGAGTGTTGCAATGGCAAGGCTCTATCGCCAAACCCTAGGTGTAGATAACCTAGGCTTGGGACGTCCCCTCCTTCTTAACCTTTAAAAATCACAGCTAGCACAAGGGAAAAAGTTAAAAGAGTGTAGCAAAGGCTAGGCTCTTCCTTCCTTCTTCAATGGCTGAATATTTCTCTTTTAGGGGACATGAAACAAGGATCTACTTGTGTTCTTGTCACCTAGGGTTTTAAATCAACAAATTTATAATAAATGCGAGAATACAAGCCTACAACCATTCAATTAAGAAGTTTTGCAGAAAATACACTTACATATCATGAAGAAATAGCATTTCAAACCCTAGTTGTAAACCTTCCTTCAAGAGAAATGCCAAATATGCTAAGAAAATCCTTCCATCAACAAGTGCGCCTCACTTTAAAAGACCAAATACCCAACAAGGGCGCAAAAATCAGACCTCGCAAGAGAGTGAGTTGTGTGTTATTGTCAAAATGAGGGGAAAACTCCTCAATATATAGTGTATCATGACCTCTATTTAAAATTAGGTCATTAAAAATCGTCGACAAGGCTACAAACCAATATCATACTATTTTTAAATTAAATTGTTAAATCAAAGCCCTAAATGAGCATAAGCAAGATGTCAAGCCCTACTGAGGGAGACGTTAGCCCTTTTTAGGGCAAAATCTAGCACAATTGACAAAACGTTGGCCCTCTTTGGACCTCCAAACCCTGCCACACGTGCCAGATGCCCTGTCAGACTGCCACACTGTCAAGATGACGTCAATGGCTCTTAGGTGACGTTCTGGGCCATCAAAGGGAGACGTTCCACCTGAAGTGGGTCAACCCCCCTGGGCTGGGCTCAGCCAAAGTCAATCAAGTCAATCCAGGGCTATGCTCAAGTCAATCCTGCTCTCGGTACTCCATGTCTAGGACCTGTGGGCCTCGAGACATGATCTCCTAGTTATCCCATGAAATGGGGGATAACAATGACCACTGAAGCGATAAATGAATAAAGAAGATTGCATGTCAAACAAGAAAGTTGATTTTAGATATTTTTCCCTCCAACATGCAAGCACCACGAAAGAGCTATCTCGGTGTTTTTTTAAAACAATAATTGGGCTTGGTGAATGAAGGACTTGGCTTTGAGATTTACAAGGAATAGGTAATCCTTGAGGAAGTGGGGAGCAAGCATATCCAATTGAAGTAATGGTTCTCGTTATTTCCAAGATAGAACTGCAAGTCCCCAATGCATCAAAATTCTCTGTTGAAGAAGAAAATTGCAATGTATTGTCCAATAGATGAGCAACTTGTATAACACTTGCTCTAGTGTGAAGAACTTGGCCTATATAGAATATTGACCCACTTTAATGATTTGGAAGAGTTGTAGGCTTGTAGTGTGTATGTTGTGTCTTCTTATCAATGCCTTGCTTAAAGGATGTCAACATGTTAAATTATGGGATGATGTTGATTTGAGGCTCTATACGAGTTGTATTTTGTGCATACATTGGAGGAATGTAAGGATACAAGAGTTGTGCATTGAAAACATGATGCACCCCTTGAATTGGTGGAAAGTCAAGCTTGAATGCATTATTGCCACACTACTCAATGTCAATGCATGGATTGTAGTTCATGGTTTGGATCTTGTTACCCCCCATTTCCTAGGGGTAACTAGAGAAGATCATGTCTCTTGGCCCGCATTGAAAACAATGATCATGACCATGATGATGATCAACATGTCCAGAGATGGAAACCCGGTAGCCCCCCTCATTAGCCTTTACAACTACAAGTCAACCAAGGCTCATCACATCCAAGCAGCCCAGTGTATGGGAGGTGGTAAGTCAATGTCACCATGAGGTATGTTAGTCCTTCTTTCATGCGAAGTGTTGTGCTTAATTTGTTGGGCATGTTTGGTTGAAGTTGGATAATGAATCACTAGCTTGGGAAATTGTGTCAGTTGCCTTGTTTCACCTTGGTGGTAAGCTTCTATGCCCTAGTCTTGTGTTGTCACCACCCAGGGAAAAGGGTTACTACCGAGGGGCCCTCACAAGGGTAATGTTCTGTTCCCCACCATACTTAACACTTTCCATCTAGGAGCCTTACATTGTGTATCAAACTTCAGTAATGGGTCATGGTCCATTCTCTCATGAGAAGAAGGGGCTGAAGGCCCAAAGTTTGATGCAACTACTCTATATATGTTGAATGATAAAGGCCACCAAAAAATCCACATGACAACTTGAGCTTTGTTACCCACCAAGTTGCACTAGGATGAACTTGAAGGTGAGCCACCAAAATTTAACAAGATAGTTGTTCAAATTCAGAAGTCTAGCCGGCCAATATGGCCCATTTTTCTTCTTCTTCATCTTCATCTTCATGCATTTTCGTACCCCCATGGGGAATTGTAATAAAATGAGTTACATGATGAACTTTGTAAAAGGATTAGCCCCCCGAAACTTAATCATGAGTACATTAGTCTAGAGTGTTTTTTTTTACTTATTAATTATATCTTACTTGAATTTTTTAAGCGAGTTATAATTTCTGAGTTTTTTCACTCACCACCTCCAAAGCTGGAGTGTGTAATGATGGTTAGGCCTTAGTGTGTGTTGTCTAAGTCTAGATTCTAATGTATATTACCATGCTAATCATCCTCCTAGATTTTTATTGAAATGTGTTAAGTCCCCCTTAGTTTTTTTTTAATGTTTTCTGCAAATAAAAAAATTCTCACAAAAATAAGATATTTTAATTGTAATTGATAAATAAGTTAAAGAAGTAGTACTAGGAGGCATTATATGCCTTGGGGGTATTCGTTTTCACACTCAGAATACCCGCTTTACCTAAGTATTACTTTTTTGAGGAAAAATAGTGGTTATTTAATCACTTAAAGTCATTTTCTCTAAAAAAATGTCAAATAAAAGACAATTAAAAAACAAAAATCAGCATTGCTATTTTTGAGGAAACATGTCGGGGACATGTTTTTAGTCAACTTACCCTCTCTCCTTGTTCACTGCTTGTTACTAGCACTTGAGAAGGAGTCAAGGCGAGTTGTATGGGCAGTTCCCTTTGCTTGATGGAGATCCCAAAGATAGGGTGTGCCCTTCTTGAGAGAGGTGGTGCACTTAGAGTAGTGGTTGTCAATCCTAATGAGGTTGCTACCAACTTTTGGCAATGTGGCGACCTTTCCTCCCTCCCTCTTGACTCATGGAAAGTTGACTTGAGTGTGTAGGATACTTGGCACAAATCCATGCATCCATTATTTCTTGGGATGTGTACCCCCCTCCTTGGGAAGTGTGCCTTCCTCCTATATAAGCAACCTTTCTCTCCTTTGTTGAAACTAATTGGAGTTGGGGAGTCTTGTTTGTGGTTGTATACTATTGTAATACTTTCATTTTGAATAAAAGGCTTTGGAGGTCAAGAATGTGTGTTATACATGTGTGTGGATGCTTGATGTCATTTGTGTTGAATCTATGAGGCAATATTTGTCTAATTTCTTGCTTTAAATTTATTGGTTTGGCCTTTGAAAGGTGCTATCACCCAGTAGGATAGGATTTATCTAGCTTTGTTGTTTTTAGATCCTATTGTTAATCTATATTTAAAGATTTTGATTTGTATACATGTTTTGGTTAACTAATATGCTTTTCAAGTCTCTTTTGTAGGTGACACCATTCTTTTAACAATTTTGTTGCAAATATGTTAAGCTTACAGGTTCTCCTAGCTTGGAGTGGTGGTGGAACTTGGTTGTCTCTTCCACATCTTCAAGAATTCAAAGACTTAGTCCCTCCTTAATTGATCAAAAGACCCCATTACCCAAGGGTTCCAAGGCTACAAGATTATTTCTTTCTCATTCTCAAGAAAAACTAAAATTTCTTTTGGTTACCATTTCATGCATAGCTAGATGTAAGTTATCATCTAAATCTTTAAAAGTTTTAGCTTGCATGCAAAGTAAGTTAGATCTATCTTTTACTTTCAAAATTTCAAGTAGATCTAGCATGCTAAACTTCATCTTTTAGTAAGTTTTAAAGCAACATCTTTGAGGGCTGAAAGATAGTTTAGTTTCAAGAGCTTTCATTTTTATATTTGGCAATCTATGTGCCATTAGTTTGTTTTCCTAAAACAACAAACCAAAGACCCTAAGGAGACAAGATTTCTAGCTTGTTTTCCTTGGTTAAATTTCACTTGTCTTTGGTAGTTTTAACTTAGCAATTTTTGGTTTTTCCTAACATTGTTCCAAGACACTCTTAAAGTGTTTTTGGGTGTCTTTTGTTATCGTATGCTTGCTTTTATTTGCAGGTTTGTGGACAACCAAGAGGAAGTGATGCCGAATTTTGATGGATTTGGACTATCTGAGCCCACAGGAGCCCCCTTTTGTTGATGTTTTGGTAGTTGCGGGAGGTATTTTCCTCCTGGACAACCTTTCTTAGAAGAGAAGAAGATTCCAAAAGTCAAAGGAAGACCATTGAAGAGTGGAAGAACACCCGAGAAGAGAAATCGGCCCACATGGAAAGAATAAAGTGGAATTAGAACTTCCAAGAAGAGAAGTCAACCCACAAGAAAAGATAAAAGGGAAATAGAATTTCCCAGCGAAGAAGTTGGCCCCAACTAAAGTGACTTGAAGACTATAAATAGAGAGACGTATTGCTCATTTCAACACACTCACTAACTCAGCTTTCACTCAAGAAGAAGGTGCTAGTCAAAGGCAAGAAGAAGATGCAACACTGCAACATCTGAGGTTATTGGTTATTCTTGGTGGTGGTTTCTCTTGTGCACTCTTTTAGAGAAAATATGCGCTATCTTGTATGGTGTTGCTACTGTAGCTATTTGGTGACTTAGCTCTATTTAGTGTGCTTTCCTTGTGTTAGGTTTTCTTCATTATCTGTTGCTCTTGAGAGCTTGTTCATGGTTGAATTATATTATTGACGGAATCTATCTAATGTTGGCTAGGTTTTTCCCTGGGTTTGGGGTTTTCCCAGGATAACTCTTTGTCTCTCCTTTTGCTTGTTTATGTTGCTCATATTTTCAGTATATGATATATGATTGTTAATGTAAAAGAAGATATAAGTACACTGGTAATCCTAATGCTCTGAAAATTATAAAAAAAAAAAAAAAATCTAACATGGTATCAAAGTTGATTACCTTCAAGACAGTCTAACAACTAGAAGGAAAGATATTGAGATTTGTACTTGCACAATCCTTTTGTCAAGCTCATTGGGAACTTGTTCCGATTCATTGGGAATAATTTCACTTCAGAGCAACTCGCCTAATCCTAGCGCACTTACTACAACACCCAGATCGGAGTTTGGTGAAGTTTGAAATTTTGCAAATTTTCAAATCTAGGGTTTCTACAAGGGAAAATGATTACCAATATGAGAGTTGAGGATAGGTTGGATGGAGCATACAACTTCAGATTGTGGAATCATATGGTACTTCTCATTCTAGGAGAGAATGAGTTTTTGGATCATGTCAAGCAGATTCTCCCAGAACCAGAAGAAGAAGACGCCAAGGTAAATTTCAAGAAGAATGAAATCAAGGCCAAGAGGATCTTGACAAATTCAATCAAGGATCACTTGATCCCCAATGTATCAGAATTGAAGACACCAAAGGAAATGTTTGATGCCCTAACTAGACTATATGAAAGCAAGAATACTAGTGGGAAGTTGACACTAAGGCATCAACTCAGAAACGTAATGACGAACAAGTTAGAAACAATCTCCAACTACTTCATGAGAATTTCACAAATCAAGGACCAACTAGCAGCTATTGGAGACTCTGTGGATGATGTAGAACTTGTGGCTACTACACTTAATGGTTTTCCATCTTCTTGAGACCCATTTGTTCCAAGAATTTGCGCAATAAGTAAATTGCCCAAATTTGACAAGTTGTGGACAGACTGTACCCAAGAAGAATCTAGATCGACATCCAAATCACAGAAGACTAATGATGAAGAAAACCAAGCTCTTGTCGCTCATGTGAAGAAAAGGAAAGAAAGGAGAGATTTCAGTTCGAAGAAAACTAGAAGACCACACCATAAGAAGGAAATATTTAAAATCATATGTTGCACTTGTAAGAATTTGGGACATTATGTCTTTCAATGTCCTCGTGGAAAAGGAAAGAGAAAGCATCATGCACATGCAACAACTATGGAAGAGTCAACACCTCAGAAGAAGTAAAAGGAATCAAAGGATGAAGAATATGTATTTGTCTCAGCCCTCATAGGTACTATCACTCAAGGAAGTGATATCTGGCTTGTGGATAGTGGTGCTTCCAAGAACAACACTAGGTTCAAAAGTTCCCTTACGAAATTGACAGAGAAGAGTTCATCCCTTCAGGTGGAGCTTGGGGATGATTCCAGACACGCAATCAAAGGAGTAGGAGAAGCCTCCTACCATCTTGATTCAGGTAATTCTATCTCAATTAAAGATGTATTGTTCGTGCAAGGCTTGAAGAAGAATCTTCTTTCTATTTCTGCTTTAGAAGATAAGGGTTTCAAGGTAGCTTTTGTGGATGGCCAAGTTCTTCTATGGCCCAAGAATTCAAGCATAGATTTTTCTACCGTGATTGGTGTCCGAGAGGGAGGATTGTACAAATTGAAAGGATACCGAGAACAAGCCCTTGTACATAACAATACTAGCTCTAGTGAGCTATGGCACCGAAGACTTTCTCACCTAAATTACAGAGCATTACCAGTTTTGAGCAAGATGGTTAGCGGTCTACCAGATATGCAGGTAGAATGAGATGGAGTATGCAAAGGATGTGCACTTGGAAAGAATGCCAAGGGAAGTTTCTCAAACAGTGACAACAGATCCAAAGGGATCTTGGAAATCATACATTCAGATGTATGCGAACAAATGACGGTGCCATCACTAGGTAACTTTATATACTATATCATTTTCATAAATGATTACTCACGTAAGACATGGATCTATTTCTTGAAAGCAAAAGATGAAGTTTGCAGTAAGTTTCAAGAATTCAAGGCTTTAGTAGAGAATCTCTTTGGAAGAAAGATTAAGATCTTGAGGTCAGATAATGGAGGTGAATACACCTCAAATGATTTTAAATACTTTTGCAGAGAAGCATGGATTAAGAGGGAGTTGACAAGTCCCTACAACACTCAACAAAATGGGGTTGCTGAGAGAAAGAACAGATCAATTGTAGAAGCAGCTAAAGCAATGATCCATAACCAGAACTTACCCATGAACCTATGGGCATAAGCATCCATTACAACCATGTATGTCCATAATAGAAGTCCTCACAAGATATTGGGGAACAAGACACCAGAAGAAGTCTTCACCGAAAAGAAGCTAAAAGTCAGTCACTTGAGAATATTTGGTTGTTCGGTGTACATACATGTACATATAGGCTTCCAGAATATACATACCCAGACAGAGACAGATTGAAATTAGTCGGGATGTGACATTTCATGAAGATGAAGCCTTCATGAAGTCTAGAGAGTCTCACATGGATGAGGAGAGAGAGAGAGGAGCATGAAGCTCCAAGGGATGCATTAATGATTGACTCTACTCTAGAAGAACTCACTCCAGAAGATCAGAATGAGATAGTAGAGCCAAAGAGACCTATAGATCCAACCAAAGAAGCTACAGTTACCAGGAAAATACCAGCATGGATTCAAAACACTTTGCAGAACGTTGAAGGACATGCAACTCCGAGAGGCTCCTTTAGAGAGAGCAAGAGACCACACAAATTTTCCAGCTATGTGGTGCTGATGAGTAAAATCATTGATTCAAAACCTTCCACTTTTGAGGAAGCTTCTAAAAAACAAGTGTGGAAGGATGCCATGATGGAGGAGTACCAATCCATCATGAAGAATGATGTGTGGGAAATGGTTTTGAGACCAGAGGGGAAGTCAGTAGTGACTTCCAAGTGGATCTACAATATCAAGCATGTTGCATATGACAACATAGAGAAGTACAAAGAAAGATTTGTGGCTAGAGGGTTCTCCCAGAAAGAGGGAGAAGATTATGAGACTTTTGCTCCAGTAGCAAAGTACACTTCCATCAGAGCTACTATCTCTATTGTTTATGTGATGGGATGGAAATTACACTAGAAGGATGTCAATATCGCGTTCTTGAATGGTGTAATTGAAGAAGAAGTGTACATAGAGCAACCATACGTTTTTGTGATCCATGGGAAGGAGTCCCATGTCTACAAATTGAAGAAAGCTTTGTACGGGCTTAAGCAGGCACCCAGGACATGGTATGCCAGAATAGGAAATTATCTGATGAGCTTAGGGTTTGCCAAGAGTGATGCAGATCCCAACCTTTACTACAAAGGTTAAAGAGGGTTGCCCATTGATTTTGGTCCTGTATGTGGACGCTTTGTTTCTTACAGACAATGAGAAGCTCATAGATGGGTGCAAGAGGGAGTTCACTTCAGAGTTCGAAATGAAGGATCTGGGTCTGATGCATTATTTCTTGGGATTAGAGGTGTGGCGGAGGCTAGATGATATTTTCCTTAACCAAGGAAAATATACAGTTGAGATCCTGCAGAGATTCGGGATGATGGACTACAAGTCCATGGCCACACCTATGGTTACGAATCTAATGCTCTTGAGTGATTCATATTCAGATTTGGTGGATCCCACGATGTACAAACAGTTGATCGGATCCTTGATGTACCTGGTTAACACCAGGTTGTACATATGCTTTGCCGTGAACACTTTGAGTCAGTGCATGGTTGAGCCTAGACATGTACATTGGATAACATCAAAGCATGTGTTGAGGTATATGCATGGTACTATTGGATATGGACTTAGATATGTCTAGACAGAGAAGTGAAGCTACAAGGTTATATAGACTCTGACTGAGCAGGGACTACAGTGGATCGGAAAAGCACATCAGGATATTGCTTAAGTTTGGGATTAGGTATGATCTCATGGTTGAGCAGAAAACAGATGTCAATGACACTCAATACAACAGAGGCAGAGTATATTGCAGCTAGTGTTGCAAGCCATGAAGCAGTGTGGCTTCGGAAATTGCTTGCATGGTTATTTGATCTAGAGTTGGAACCAACTTTGATATATTATGATAATCAAAGTTGTGTGAAGCTTTCAGAAAATCCATTCTTTCATGACAAGTCAAAGCATATAGAAATAAAATACCATTACATCCGAGACATGGTGCAGAAGGGAGTTGTGGAGCTCCGATACATTGCCACAGATGAGTAGATAGTGGATATTCTCACCAAACCTCTGTCTAGAGTGAAGTATGAGTACTTCAAAGACAAGCTTGGCATGATGCAGAATGTCCACCCTCATTGAGAGGGAGGTGTGATGTTTTTCCTCTAAGTAGGCTTCCCTTTGGACAAGGGCCTCCCAGATCAGTCAGGTGGAATGAATGAGGGAGTAATATGGTAGTCTTGCCTAGTGGATGGGTGTGAATGGGACTGCCAAGAGAGGAGAAACATCATAGCATATTTGTGGGGACTATGGTAGTAGCTTCATGCTACTAGAAGCGTAGTCATAGAGACTACTAGATTGCATGGTAGTAGCCTTACAACTACTAGTTGATTGCAGGTTATGGCTATGGTTGATGGCATGGTAGTAGTTGTATGCTACTAGTTGATTTATGCATAGTCATAAAGACTATTGGACTACATGGTAGTAGCTTTGAAGCTACTAGTTGATTGCAGATCATGACTATGGTTGATGTTATGGTAGTATTTGTGTGCTACGATTTGATTGTTGCATAGTCATAGAGACTATTGCTCTGCATGGTAGTAGCTTTGTAGCTATTATTTGATTGCAGATCATGACTATGGTTGATGGCATGGTACTAGTTGTGTTCTACTAGTTGATTGTTGCATAGTCATAGAAACTATTGGACTGCATGGTAGTATCTTTGTAGCTACTAGTTGATTGCAGATCAAGACTATGGTTGATGGCATGGTAGTAGTTGTGTGCTACTAGTTGATTGTTGCATAGTCATAAAGATTATTGGATAGCATGGTAGTAACTTTGTGCTACTATTTGATTACTACGTAGTCGTGACAACATGGTAGTAGCCTTGTGCTACTAGTTGATTGTTGGAGAGCATGGTAGTAGTTGTGTGCTACTAGTTGATTGTAGCATAGTCGTAGAGACTATGTAGGAAGTTTTGAGCTATTGATGGCATGGTAGTAGCCTTAGGGCTACTAGATGATTGAAGTATAGTCATTGGACTACTAGAAGAAAACATCTTGGAAGAATACCTCCCTAGCTAAGAGGGATTGTTGATGTTTTTGTAGTTGTGGGAGGTATTTTCCTCTTGGACAACCTTTCATAGAAGAGAAGAATATTCCAGAAGTCAAAGGAAGACCATTGAACAGTGGAAGAACACCCCGGAAGAGAAGTCAGCCCACACAGAAAGAAAAAAACAGAATTAGAACCTCTAGGAAGAGAAGTCGGCCCACGAGAAAAGATAAAGGGGAAATAGAATTTCCCAGAGAAGAAGTTAGCCCCAACTAAAGTGAATTGAAGACTGTAAATAGAGAGACATCTTGCTCATTTGGACACATTCACTAATTCATCTCTCACTCAAGAAGAAGGAGCTAGTCTGAGGCAAGAAGAAGACGCAACACTATAACATCTGAGGTTCTTAATTATTCTTGGTGGTGGTTTCTCTTGTGCGCTCTCTTAGAGAAGAGGTGTGTTATCTTGTATGGTGTTGTTACTGTAGCTATTTGGTGAGCTAACTCTATTTAGTGCGCTAACCTTGTGTTAGGGTTTCTTCATTATTTGTTGCTCTTGAGATCTTGTTCATGGTTGGATTATATTATTGACAGAATCTATCTAAGAAAGGTTCGCTTGGTTTTTCCTCGACTTTGGGGTTTTCCCAGGATAACTCTTTGTTTCTTCTTGTGCTTGTTTATGCTTTTCATATTTTCAGTATATGGTATATGATTGTTAATGTAAAAGAAGATATAAGTACATTGGTAATCCTAATGCTCTAAAAATTAAAAAAAAATTAAAAAATCTAACACCTTTTAATCAATAAACTTTTCTAAAACTTGTAAAAACTTGTTGATCCCCTCTAATAAAGGATCACAAGTCTTCCCAAAAAAATGATTATAACTGAAATCAATAAAATCAATGGGCTATACATTGCCCAATATTCAATCCCCCCTGGGGGATCACCGTCTTTTTTTGGTTGTCTCATTTTTTCTTTAATTTTAGTTTTTCTTTGATTTAATATTTAAAAAAAATAAAATCAATCACAACACTGAAAATTAGTAAATGTAGATTTCATTTTTGTAGATTAGCTTAGATTAGATTTCAACTTCTAGTTTAACTTAGTTTAGTTTCAATTTCCGCAATGTACTTTCTACAATTTCAAGTTGGAAATAAACCATCCCCTCAACTTCCCTCAGTATGTTCTTGACCCCACCTCTGCGAGCTTCAACTTGATCTTTGGTGTGGGTTCCACGCAGAACGGGGGCTGGTCAGTGCGGATTTAGTTTTAACTAGGACAATCCAATAGTTGTTATTATTGAATTTGGACAACACATTGAGTTTGTGTGTGAAGTCAGATGGGATGCTCCATGAGATCTAGGTTCTCCATGTGTTGGACTTCCGACATTACTCTTTGTATTCTTTTATTGTATTGAACTTGCGTGTGAAGTTAGGGGGGTATTCTCTCCATTGGACCTTCGGCATAGTTCTTTGCATTCAATTTGAGGGATAGCCTCTAAAGAGCCATGTTATCCCCTAGCCTAGGGATAACTAAGGAGATTATGTCTCGAGGCCCACAGGTCCTAGACATGGAGTACTGAGAGCCATGTTGACTTGAGCCTGGCCCTGGAGGGCCCATCCTTCTTCTCCATCGCCTCCATCTTGTCAGCAGCAACAACATCCATCCCATCGGCCTGGTCCTTCAACAACAGTGGGTCTTACTCCATGAGGTAATGAGTTAAGGTATCATGGTATGTGTCACTCTGATTTTCAAAACATTTGAATATGTGCATTTAATTCTTTTTACTTCTGATGTGTGCTTGGACCTTATTCCTTTCCACTTGTCCACACCTGGTGGGAATGACAGGATGCCCTAGCAAGTTGGTTCCCATAGGGTTTGAGTTGCCATTGGGTGGGTTCATGAAGGTCATCGTCCATTCCCACCATACTTATCACTTTTCATCTTTTTTTCTCTCATCCATCCCCTACATTGGTTCGGGCATTGGGTTTGCCAAGCTAGCAAAGGGTTGTACCTTACCTTGTGGGAATAAGGGGCTAAAGGCCTAGAGGGTAAAAGTAGTTGGCAGAAGATAAAAGCCAAAGAACAAAAATCTTCAGATGCTTCGCCTAGGGATCCCCGAGAAAGAAATAAAAAGCTTCTCAACAAGAAATAGAGGGACCCATAAAATAATAAAATCAAGACGTAGTTAGAGGATAGGGGGTCTCATCACAACCCAACCTATTAGGTCTCATCACGAGCCAACCTATTAGGTCCATGGGCATGTAGCGGTATGACACTACCATTCAACTGGTCACCACGCCAAGGTAGTGGCTCTTGGTGGCATAGCCAAGAGAAAGGGGGTCTCATCACGAGCCAGCCTTCTCATCTTCGTGAAATGCTTGTGGGTAACATTGTCACCATTGGTCACCATGCCATGGTAGTGTCCCCTAACTAGTCTCTTGAAAGAAAAAGCAATAAGAGAAAAAGGTAAAAGGCATTGAATGGGCTTGGAAACATTTGCATCCATGACAAGGTGCAGTTCACCCTCTTCAGAGGCATCCACAAGTAAGCCATGCATTCCCCTGTCATCACTGCACCCATTACTCAAACATCTCTACACCACCTCATCCACTTACATGGCCTAGATTTGTCTTCACTTGGAAACACCCCACGTCCAATGAGAATTAGCCCAGTAGGACCTCTTGACATCCTCTCCAAACCTGGCTTATAGAATAGCATAACGTCTTTGAGCACTTGTCTGGGAAAGGGGGTTTTATGCACATGTTTAGATAACTTGATTATTAGATGTGATTGACATTGCTATGATCCCTGTGACTTATGAGCCGATGGAGGGCGTACTTGTTGTTGTTGCAGGGCCACACTCGATGGATAGGTACACATGGGGAGATGATTAGTTTGGACCTCCATAGGGCTAAAAGCATACCAGATGGATGTTGAGACCCCATCCAGGGGCATACACATGTCAGAGGCTTGCACCAGAGAGAAAGGAGGGTGTCTTGCCCTTCTACTAGGATGTTGGTCTTAAAAGGCCCATGACATCACCTATGTGACCCTTGACATCACCCAATGTTTAATGGACACTTTAGAGGCAGTTGTGTGCCAAGTGGCACGTGTGTCTTGATCCAGAGGCCTTGGGAGGACAAATGTTTTTCTCTTGGAGGCTAACGTTTCACCAAAGAGGCCTAACGTCACCCTAAAGGGGCATGTCATCACCTTTTCTGCTTGATTTAGGGTTTAATTTGTCATTTTTATGTCGGCCTTTTTGACCTAATTTGTAAATTAAAGGTCATTGCAACTGTATAAATAAAGGGAAAAACTCTCTTATTTTTGCAGATCTCTCACTCACACTTAAGTGAGGTCTAAAATTTGTGCCCTAATTAGGGTTTATTGGCTGAAATTTGGTGCGCACTTCTTGAAGGAGGCTATTTTTCGTGTATTTTAGCATTTTTCTTGGTGGAAGTCTTCAACTAGGCCTATTGCTAGATGATTCTTGGTGAATGTAAGTAAATTTTCTGCAATTCTTCTTCATTTGATTGGTTATGGTGTATTTATCTTGTATTTCTTCCAAGATTATGAAATTGCTAACTTAAAACCCTAGGAGGCTAAAGCACATGTTATTGTTCTTGCCTTAATAACTTTTCACCTACTAGATTATGCTAGAAACCCTATTTTCTTGGAGCTTTGTGCTAAGGGCCTTGCCATTGCGACACCCTAGCATCTTTTGCTTCATCTAGTCGTCATCTACTTCATCCTTGAGCTAAAAAGGAGGAAAACTACTAGGGCCTAGGGTTACCTACTTCCTAGAGGCTATTGTCCCCTAAGGTTTAGTGATTGAAGCCTTGGGCTACCAACACTTCAATCATTGACCTTCTTGTCTCTAGCTCTCTTATTATCAATTTGTTCCTTCAAGATTTTCGCTGCTAAAAAAGACTTCATTTACCCTAAAAGCACTGATCTAAGCCTTACAATTGAGTGATTGATGAAAACTACTCTCAAAACCTTTACCTCAAGCTCTCTACTAACTTCTCCTAACCCTAGAATAGACTAATATACTAACCTACTTGTTGTTACAAAAGTAAGCTACAACCATCTATTGCAGCATTAAAAGCACCTAAAAACAATTGTAAAGTTGATTTATACACTGCCTAATTAGCTTCTGACAAATGCTAGTACTTTGCTATTAATGAGTGATTATTTCGGATCATTGTGAAGCTCTTTCAAGGCATTTATTGTGAAGTTGTCATATTATAAATATTGTTGTTATAAAATTATGTTTGCTTCATCATACATCAACTAATTCTTTTATTTATAAGTCCATGGTTTTATGAAGTACCAACAAGTTGTACTTGCAAAAGATATTGTTTTCTTGCTGTTGTGTTCTGGGCAGGTACATCTAAGCACTTTATTACTTCATTGGTTAAAACCTTGGGAATTTTTTATCAGTGTGACTTGTGAGAGGGGATACTTTCATAGACACGTTAACCTTTGCCTTCTCAAACCCCCAGGTCATCAAGGGCGTCTCCCCTAGGCCATCAACCCTAAATAGAAAGAGGTATCTTGTTGAGGTGACAGTGATAGGATAACCTTCGGTTACGCCAGTTTGCCTTCCCTTAACCTTTTCCATTGGAATAAGTACAAATTGAGCAATAACAAAACACATTTAGATTAGATTTATTTTATTGTTATCACTCCACACACTTCACACTCATAAGTGAACTTGCACTCACAATAGCCACTTCACAATAAACTCACTCACTTAACAACTCACCATTAATAATAAAATTTGTCAAGAGCACTTGCAACACAACTCGTACAACATCATTTTCATTTATCTTGCAACAACATTTACTTTTGGCATTGATCTATATTCATCTTTGTGTATTACCATTTCATTTAAAGTATCAACATTTGCTTTCAATATAAATCATTTATGGTGAAGTGCTTTATTTGTTTTGTATCTTTATCATAAGCAATTTCTATTATTTGTGTCATATATGCTGCTAGAATAGTTGTTTTTGTTTTTGTCTCATAATAAACTCTTAGATCAATAGTTGTGCTTGGTTAGTTAAGCCTTAGATTTATTTTCTTAGGGACTACCCCACCTTGGCTTCGCTAGGAGTTGGCCTAAACGGAGGAGTTGAGGATCAAGTGATATCACCTTGACTCAAGATTTGCCCCTAAGGACACACCCAGTGGATTGAATATTTCTTCCACATTACCCAAGGTGTGTATAAGGAGGCAACAATTTTGGCGTTGTTGTCGTGGATAAATCTTTCTATTCCCAGAATACGACTTTTGTTTTTTGCTTTGTTTGATGCTTCTTGTATATTTAAAATAGACTTGATCATTTGGTGACTCCACTTCAAATAATTTGACAAAGTATTTTGCAAGAAGGAACTCACAGGTTTTCTTAGCTTCATCCTTGAACCTGAAAAGGGTTTTTGAAGGAGTTTAGCCAAACTTTGTTCTAGTAGGATCCGTGACAATCACAGATCCTAGTCCATTTCTGACATTCTTCTTTTTTGTTCAATGTTTCTAGTTTAGAAATGGATGATTTATATAAGCCATCTAATTTTTCTGCAATAAGTGGTTATCCACATGTGATTCCAAAAAATCTCTTAAAAAAATGCCTTCTTTCCAAAATAATGATGTTATTGGCGCTAGACATCATGTTACAAAGTTTTCCCATTTCATTCATAAATTGTGTTACAATGCTTTACATGAAGATGTAATGATGAAATTGTTTATCTTGTCCTTTAATGATGATGATCTTGATTGGTTCATGGAACTCAAGGATAACCAAATTGAAACAAAAAATGAGTTGATTGAAGCCTTTAAGGAAAAATGGAGAGATAAAGAACCAACAAACCTTGAGGTTGCCCCTGAGAGGGTCATTGAAATTGATAAGCATATGCAAGAGCTAGAGCTTCACAAAGAACAAGAGAAGGATTTCCATCTAGAAGTTCTAGAAGAGCCTATAGATGAGTCAGTAACTAATCAAAATAAAGCAAAGGAAATTGAGTTTGGAGTTTATGAATATCTAGTTGATTGAAATCCCCACCCTCCTCTCGAAGGACCCATCTCTTAAAAAAAATCCTCGACAGACATGCAGAGCTTGAAGAAAACAATGAAGTAGATTCTTTGACAACTCCAGTTCCAACCTCTCAGCCATCAGATGATTTAATAATAGATAATGGGAAAATGGAAGAGACTTTCATATCATCAATTCCATATCATTACAAGCAATGGTTGGTCCTTCACGATGACAATCAAGTTCAAAAATTCATAAAAATTTTACAAGATATGTTAGACTTCAAATTTTGTTGGAAGAAAGAAGGACAGATATATCTTGAGTGGTTTATTTCCAAGAAAAAATCCAATTTGATAAAAATTGGAAAAGGGTGCTCAACAAGTCATCCCAGACAGGAGCTTTTCAAAAACATAAGGTCTTACATCATCCATGACATGGTTGGTCCAAATTTTTTATATTTCATCCAGTTGGACAGTGAAAAGTTAAAATGTGTCAATGGAAGAGCAACTCCTTAAATTGTACCTAAACAATGACATATGATGCCCATGGGGGCATCCATTGTAACATAAATCTCTCTAACCATTCTATATATTGTGTGATTGATGCTATCTTGGCAAGATATGTTGTTATGATGCATATCACAGATTCTGGATTTGAGCATGTTTTCCTTTCCTAAAGATGCCAATGTTACCACCAAGTTGCACTAGGATGAACTTGAAGTTGAACAAGAAGTTGTTTAAATTCAGAAGTTTTGTCGACCACTATGGCCCATTTTTCTTCTTCATCTTCATGCATTTCCATACCCCCATGGAGAACTGTAATAAGATGAATTAGAATGATGAACTTTGTAAAAGAATTAGCCCCCTGAGACTTAATCATGAGTACATTACTCTAGAGTGTTTTTTTTTACTTATTAACTATATCTTGTTTGAATTTTTTAAGCAAGTTATAATTTCTAAGTTTTTTCACTCACCACTTCCAAAGCTGGAGTGTGCACTGATGGTTAGGCCTTAGTGTGTGTTGTCTAAGTCTAGAGTCTAATGTATATTACCATGCTAATAATCCTCTTAAAGTCTTATGGAAATGCGCTAAGTCCCCCTTAGGTTTTTTTTAATGCTTTCTACAAAAAAACAATTCCAGCAAAAACAATATATTTTAATTGTAATTGATGAATTAGTTAAATAAGTAGTACTAGGAGGTATTATATGCCTTGGGGGTATTCGTTTTCACACTCATAAACATCTTAGAGGGATGACAGATAGTTTAGTTTCAAGATCTTTCATCTTTATATTTGGAAATCTATGTGCCATTTGTTTGTTGTCCTAAAACAACAAACCAAATACTCTAAGGAGATAAGTTTTTTAGCTTGTTTTCCTTGGTTAAATTTCACTTGTCGTTGGTAGTTGTAACTAAGCATTATTTGGGTTTACCTAACATTGTTCCAAGACACTCTTAAAGTGTTTTTAGGCATCTTTTTGCTATCCTATGTTTGTTGTTTTTTGCAGGTTTGTGGATAGCCAAGAGGAAGTGCAGTCGAATTTTGCATATTTGGACTATCTGGGACCCCTAGGAGCCCCCTTTTCATCAATATTTTTTTCTAAAACATGTAAAAACTTGTTGATCCCCTCTAATAAATGATCACAAGTCTTTCCCAAAAAAGAGATTGTATCCGAAATCAATAAAATTAGTGGGCTATACAGTGCCCAGTATTCGATCGCCCCTAGAGGATCGACATCTTTTTTGTGGTTGTCTCATTTTTGCTTCAATTTTAGTTTTGTTTTGCTTTACTAATTTAAAAAGGATAAAATAAATAATAAAATCAATCACAGCACCACAAAACAATTAGTTTAGATTTCATTTTTATAGATTATCTTAGATTAGATTTCAATTTCTAGTTTAACTTAGTTTAGGTTCAATTTCCGCAATTTACTTTCTGCAATTTCAATTT
Source organism: Picea mariana (assembly GCA_032191745.1). Taxonomy (NCBI): domain Eukaryota; kingdom Viridiplantae; phylum Streptophyta; class Pinopsida; order Pinales; family Pinaceae; genus Picea; species Picea mariana. The sequence continues at coordinate 80,122 of JASDQU010105267.1, forward strand.
GGAAATAAAACGTCCCCTCATTTTCCCTCGGTATGTTCTTGACCCCACCTCTATGAGCTTCAGCTTGATCTCTGGTGTGGATTCCACACATAATGGGGATTGGTCCGTGCAGATTTAGTTTTAACTAGGACAATCCAATAGTTGTTATTATTCAATTGGGACAATACATCAAGCTTGTGTGTGAAGTTAGACAGGATGCTCCATGAAATCTAGGTTCTCCCCATGTTGGAATTTCGGCATTACTCTTTGTATTCGCTTATTGTATTGAACTTGTGTGTGAAGTCAGCGGGATATTCTCCCCGTTGGACCTCCTGCATAGTTCTTTGCATCTAATTTGAGGGATAGCCATGAAGTAAGCCCTAATCCATATCACTATCAAACTTACTCTTGAAGGGTTTCTTTATTTCATGATTCGCTTGACCTATCCCTTTACCTGGCTCTTTTATTTCTTATCTAGATTGGCACATCTAATAGGGTTGGATGAAGGCCCTCACATACTTAAACTTGCCAACTGACATGAGGTCTTGGGATGGTGTGATGCTTGAAGGGGATACTGAGGTGAATTCCTTACATGGCTTATATCTTAAGTAACAACTTACTTTGCAATTTGTAAGGACTAATATTTCTTGTGAACATTGGTTAACCTTGTCTTACACCCTGATTTGTTTTGGATGGTCCTGACATGGTTCTTTGAGGGATGTCCTAGGCTTGTACCCAGGACATCGTGACTTTATTGTGGAAATTTGGCACATGTGATGCAGAGTAGTGTGTCATCCAATGACTCACCACCTTCATAAATTAGCTCGCACATCCTTAAAAACTTGGGACGATGGACAAATGGGCTTGGTTTGAGCAGATTTGGTCATGATGGCACATGGATGGTTTGAGATCCCACAGGTTGGGAAAAGTACCCCAGAGCTTATTATCTATTGGATTAGGGATGTTGTTGTATCAAACAACCAGATATCACTCAAAGACGAGATGGAACCTCCTTTTCCCTGAACGCACCACTTTGAATGTTAGAAAATAACCATCATTTGATGATGACATCATCTTTAAGGGTTTGATGTTGTTTGGGTTTTGATGGACAGTCAGGGAACCTGTGATGATTTGGCAAGGCCATGGTGAGGAGACATTTCATTGACATTTACTCCATCATGGGATGTTTCCACTTGGCCTTTGGATGCCTCCTCCTTGCCCAGGAGGGCTTGACGTCACACACATGTGGCCTATTATGATGTATTTTTGCATTTTTGCATTTGGTAAAGGACAAATGAGGGGTCGACCCCACTTCAAACGAATGAATGTTATGTTATGTGGACAACTTACGTAGGCTAGCCTCATATAAGAAGACTAGCACTAGACTTTTATTTTTTCATCATGACTTTTTCACCTTTGTGGGGTAACACTTCTAGTTTTTTCGTTATTTCATCCATTCTTGGTATTTTCTCTTATGTTCTATGCTTGAAGGAGGTCTCTTGTGGATGCTTCTGTTCATGTTGGATGGATATTCTTGCAATTAGGGTTTTATGCTCTTGGTTTATTGGCTGAAGTAAGTAAGTTTATGCAATTTTATGATATTTTGTTGATGTAAATGGTGAAATTGTTATTTTGTTGCAAGAAGTCTTATTTTGTTGAAACCATAAGTTGGGAACATAAGTGCTTCTTCCCCTCATAAAGTTTTATTTGTCCAAGTTAGTGAAATGTCCTTGCTAGGGTTAGAATCCTAAAGCCCAAAAGTGCTTGCACTTTAGGATTTTGGCCCTAGACATTTGGTCCTTGACCTAAGTGAAGCTACAAGAAGGGAAAAACGATATCTAGGGGCCAAACGTGCTTGCACCCTAGATATCATTTTCCTCAAAGTCTAAATCCTAAGGCCCAAATGTGCCTATACCTTATGGTTTAGACTCTACCTCTTGGTTTCAATTAGACAAATCTTCAAGTTTAATGTATTTGATATTCCATATTCCATAGAATGACAACAACATTTATCTAGAAGTAATCTTGTGGTGAAAGTCGTTGTTAAAGTCATTTTTTTAAATCTCTCAAGTGTTCTACTAACACTAACTCTAGCAAACTCACAGTAATTATGTTTGTTGTTACCAAAGTTTGCTACAACCACTGAAAATTGTCTTAATTTGTTGCATAAAACTAATTACAAGTGGCTTAACTTGCTCATAAATCACCTCTAGCAATTGGATATTATTCTATTATTTAAATTTTTACTTTTCATGGTCAATTGTGGTGTTTATGAGCATTTATTCTTATTCTTATTGCAAATAATTTATTGTTTTTATACAACCAGTTATTGTTGTAATTTGCAATAGCCAATGCAATTTTACTTGTCTAGTGTCTAAAGAGGTCATTGTTGCATGCTTTAGCTTGGTAATTGTCATATATATGTTGTAAATTGTTCTTGTTCCAGGTAGGTACAACAATCACCTTACAACCTCTCTTTTTTTCCTAGACCTAGAACTAACTAACATGTGGCCAAGATAGGGGGCGGTAATCTTGGATATTTCTTGCTATTGGATCCCCTAAGGTCACTAGGGAAGCCTCCCTTGTGGGGGACCTCCTCCATCACTAAAATGAGGGAATATCCTACTTAGGTGACAATGGCAGTTTCTTCCATAGTTATGCAAGATTTGAGAATCTTGTGGTGGGCTTTGCACAAGTATAAATCTTGTGATAACATTTTAGCGTCGTTGTCGGGGAGGATTGAGTCATTCTCCTCATGACATATCTTTGGTGAACTTATCTCAAATCCCTTATCTTACAAGTTTCCCTGGCGACTCCATCGAGGGTAGAATCCATCACCTTCCTTTCATGATCCTAAAGAGATCATATGGTGACTCCATTGATATATTTTGAGGTGTCATCCTACTCAACTTTGTGATATTATGTATTTTCAAGTGATGGAATCATGGCACCCTGGGATCAAATGTATCCTTCTATTGATTTTCAAAGTTTTTGGGATACCCAAATGAGTTTGATATAAGATCGTTGGAGAACTCTCCAGAATTGAAAGGATTGTTTGTTACTCACATTGTAGAGTTCTTGAAGTACATACACAATGTAGGAGTCGAAGATGAGGATGTACAAGTAAAATTATTTATACTTTCCTTGTCATTTGGAATATAAGATTGGGTCAAGAGTTGTTGCAAGTCAAAAAGGATATCCTCTCTCATAGATCTCATCAGCAGGTTTCTTAAGTTTTCAAACCACAATGTCAGACATATGAAGACATTCTCCGTGAGCTCATAGCAGCCCTTAAAAGGGAATTTTTATTCTCAAACCTTCTTATAAGTGACCTTAGGGAAGCGTACCATGCCCAAGAGAAAGGATCTATTGAAAACAATGAGTTTACTAACGAAGAAACTCCATATATTGAGCATGCTTTGGATGAGAGTCGTGAATATCACACATCTCCAAGGAAAGAACCTAAGCAAGAAGTATATGA
>JASDQU010105267.1:132263-144270 GCA_032191745.1 Picea mariana
AAAGAGGAATTTCGTTGTACAAGAAATGGGTTTGCTGGGAAAATTAAAAGTGAAATTGCAGAGAGTAAAAACAACATTAGTCGTAGAGAAATACAAATTTTGGTGAACTGGAGAGACATCCCCAAATCGTTGTGTGGAAGCATGAGTTTGTAGAGAATAAATCACAATAATCGCAGAGTCTAAGGTGGGAATAAACGCACAGAAGAGAATTCCTTGCTAGGCAGAGAAATGATCCTACACTTATATCCATGCACAGGAAAGAAGGGCATTTGAATCTTAATATTTAACACCAGAGTGAAAGATAGTTGATTCGGCTCTTGGGCGACTGCTCAAGCACATACTAATAACTTAAAGGATAAAGGAACAAAAGATAAAAACACAATTTTCTTTGTATTAAAAACAATAAAAAAAAAACACAGAGAAGAATGAGAAATCATAGAGGAAGACCTTGCTAGAGAGTAAGAAATCGTGGGTAAGGAAGAGAAGAAATTTTAAATCAGTTCTACATCAAAGGGATGAAACCGAAATTGTTTTTGGGGTAGAGATAAAATTTTTGTGTGAAGGTGCTATAAAAACTCAAATGTAACCATTGAATCAGAGCGTGGGTTCACCCAGGAGGAAATGAGTTAGATAAGCAAGGATCATTCCAATAAATTACAAGCAAGGGTTTCCAGGGAGAAAACGAGACAATAACACAATGATGAAATCGTAAGGATGGAAAAATCTCTCATGGCGGAACAAATACAAAGAAGGGATTACCGCAACGACATGCTTAATTAAATATCAGTAAAAAGAATATAAAGCCTTGAATAAATTTTCCCAGCAATGCGTATGCAATAGAAATTAACTACATTTAAATTTAAACTTCATGAGTTTAATCTCAGTTTAGGATTACCGTAACCGGAGACGAAGAGTCTGAGGTTGTTATTCCACGCTTGCGCTCCCTCCTGTCTCCAGCTTGCTGACCGTGAAGACCTCACCATTACCTCCCAACCAATGCTAGGAGTACTCTTCTTCCCCCTGAGCCCCCCAAGCCGTAAAGGGACCACGTACATAATACCAGAGAATGATAGCTCCTATCTCACCTCGCAAGGTCGAGCTACCACTCGTTACCCGAGCTGGGTACCCCAACTCCAACAAAAGAAACTCAGTCAAGATAAAATTTGGCAACGTAACACTACGCAAGCCATATGTGATCCACACTCTTCCTCCACCATATTTTTTATAGAGTTTTCTTAGTCATTAGTTTCCAAAAACCCTCATTAGATTCATTTTCCATTTAATTAATTTCAAAAAACCTCCCCCATACACATGTTGCCCGATCCCCTATTTGTACTAGAAAATAAATTTTATTAATTGATTAAATTTGTCTATTTCCCTCACCCACCTAAGAGCATTCCTAAAAATGCTCCTCGGTGTCCCATTATTCCCTTACAATTATTAAATGACTTACGCCTTACTTAAATCCTAGTTGAGTTCATAAATAGAAAGCTCCAAAGGCTACATTCCTTACTACGTTAGACATTCCCCTTTTTCTTTAAGTTTCCCTTTTTCTTAAAGTTTCCCCTTTTTATAACTAAGTTCAGAATTAGCAAGTTTAGACAAAAACAACCAATACCCCTTTTATTAATTAAACCTTTATTAAAATTTCCACTTTAATTATTAATGCTTGAATTTTCTTTACCCCCTTCCTATTATATGTCTAATTAGTTTGTTTTTCTTTTTTTATTTATTTATAATTATTTTTTTTAAGGTTCTACTCAGACCTAGGTTTTCAATTCACTAGGCTTGGAAACATTTTTTAAGGGAAAAAATAGTTATTAAACTTTACTTATCACATCATTCATTTTAAGGCCGACTAGGTCCTAAGGAGGCATAGTTTTGTAGGCACTAGGTTTATTAACTTACCCGTTAAAATTGCAATGTGCCCTTCAGGACACACTACGTGCTCCAAGGGTGTCACTCGCCTCTTTCTATTTTATTTGCACGACGTGCCCTTCAAGACGCATTACATGATCCAAGGGTGCCACTCGCCTCTTTTTGTTTTCTTTGCGCGTCGTGCCCTTCAAGACGCACTACGTGGTCCAAGGGTGCCACTTTCCTCTTGACTGAATTTGGTAGATGTCAAACACATAGAGTCAATACTCCATCAGGTGATCTTGTCGGAGACTAAGGGCCTCTAAGGAATACGGAACTTGCCTTATTGTGTGCCCCTTAGAATCATCATGAGTGACTGTCACAGTCTACCCTCACGACATCGTGGGTCTTCTCGAACTAGGTAATTGTTAACCTACAGTTCGAGCCACGATGGGAGTGCTAGTAGGCTGTGGTAGGGATGCTGCCACAACTCTCCCTCAATGTCTCTAGTTGTCATGCGTGACCCCTTTAATTCAAATTTGATTATGGTCAGCAAGCTATCATCAGCCTACATCCATTAATGAATCATGTCAGCAATAACAATCAACATCATAATATCTAATCATATGTACATATGTCACATCAACAACATTTAAACCCTAACATTCCACTCCCTGACTCAATCCAGAGTCCAAGGGGTTCATCGATGCCTCGACATCCTCAACATCTAGAGTCTGCATACTCAGGAGAATCCAATCAATAACACCTATCTATGTAAATACAACAAAATAACATATCATCAAATCCATAATATCTCATAATCATAATCAAAACAACCAATAGTATAATGACCCGGATCACTTGCACACAAGTTTCCTCAAAGAATAAGTTCCCTTAGTGTGTGCAAGAGCAATATGTTACATACACCCCCTCTTGTTTTAAACTTCATCCCAAAGTTTCACAGTACGTAAGTGCCAAAATAAAGTGTATCATAATATCGTAGGTCTAGCTACCAAAAAAAAATGGAAACTGCTGACTCATATCATATGTGTCCTCCCAGGTCGTCGAGTGTAGACTATAGTTGTTGCATTGGAACTTGACCTGATCTACTGTTCGACATCGTAGCTATTGAATGCAATGGTCTAGGATGCATATTGGCTCCGCCATGAGTGTACCCTCGTCCGATACCTTCAAGGAACTCATCTCAATAACATGTGTAGGGTCACTAACATAATGTCTCAAAATAGATACATGAAAAACATCATGCATATGCCTCAAAGAATCAGGAAAGGCTAGTCGATAGGCCACGGGTCCCTTCCTTTCCACAATCTCGAAGGGTCCCACAAATCTAGGAGATATTTTATCACCCTTTCCAAACTTGATCGAACTCTTATGCGGTTTCACCCATAAGAAGACTCAATCGCCAACTTCATAACTACGATCGACAAGACATGCATCGACATAACTCTTCTGCCGATCATGTGATTCCTTTATCCTTTGTATTATGGTTTTCATTTGGTCTTCCATTTCTTGTATCACTTCAGGTCCCACCAGGACCCTATCCTCAAGCCGATCCCAACTTAAAGGCATCTAACATGATTTCCCATAAAGAAACTTGAAAGGCACCATCTTAATGGTGCTTTGATAACTATTGTTATATGCAAATTCTACCAGTGGAAAGAATTCTTCCCAACACTTTTGTTGGTCCATCAAGTACATATGCAACATATCCTCCAAGATTTTTTTTCTTCACTCGGTATGCCCATCTGTTTTCGAGTGATGTGCGGTACTAAAGTTAAGTTGGGTTCCCAAGGCCTCTCAAAAACTAGTCCAAAATCGTCCTATAAACACCGATCCTCTATCAGATATAATCCTCTTAGGCATGCCATGCAAAATCACTACCTCATTGATAAAAAATCTAGCTATGTTAGGTCCCTGATACGTCATACGCATAGGAACAACATGATTACTCTTCATCAGAGTGTCGACTACCACAAAAATCAAGTCGTGTCTCCTTGCCGTCAATGCCAATACAATAATGAAATCCATTGAAATGACCTCCCATTTCGATTCTGGAATAATGTGTGGCTGTATTAATCCTTCCGGATGTCTATGTTCAGCATTCACCTACTTACATTCTAAACATCTTGCCACGTTGTTGACTATGTATGCCTTCATTCCTTTCTAGAAGAATAAGGGTTTAAGGTTTTCCCTCATCTTCGTGACTCCAGGATGAGCCATATACACTGCTCTATGAGCCTCGTTTATGATCAAACTCCTCAACTCATCGTTAGGTGGTATGTAAATTCTCTTTTTAAATATCAATAATCCGTCATCATACAACGTAAATCCTTCAAATATTGGTACCATCATTGTGTTTTATCCGATAAAATTCTTGACCTCTTTGTACCAGTCATCGTCATGCTGTAAAGTTAGAATCTTTTCACGTAGATTCGTCTGAAGAGGCATCATAAAAAAAATGCGTGGTCTCCAACTCAACGCATCAGTCACTCTGTTTATTGTTCCCTTTATGTAAGTAATCTCGAAATCGTACTCGCTAAGAAATTCTGACCAATTTTGTTGTCACGCATTCAAGTCTCTTTGCATAAAGATGTGTTTTAGCCCACAGTGGTCCGTTTTTAGTTCAAATTTCTGTCCAATCAGGTAATGTATCCAAACTCTTAAGGCATATACAATGGATAACAACTCCAAATCATGCGTCGCATAGTTCTCCTCATGCCCTCTCAACTTTCTCGATATGTAAGTGATCATTCGATTGTCTTGCACCAAGACTCCGCCTAAGCCTTCCTTGGATGCGTCAGTGCATACCAAGAAGTCCGCATCCATATCAGGGACCCTTAGTATCAGTGTTTTCATCAACAACTCCTTGAGCCTCCGAAATGCCTTCGTGCATTTCTCGATCCCAACAAACTTCTTATTCTTCTTCTGTAATTCGGTGATAAGATTTTCTATCTTCGAAAAACCCTCGACGAACCATCAATAGTATCCCACTAAACCCATGAAGCTATGCACTTTTGGGACATTTGTTGGTGCAGGCCATTCCATAATAGCCTCGACCTTTTCTGGATCCACAATGATACCTTTGTCGAAGATGACATGTCCTAAGTAGTGAATCTTCGATTGATAAAACGAGCATTTAGACAACTTCCCATACAATTTGTTCTCTCGTAGACATTGTAGTACCATGCGCAAGTGCTCTTCATGCTCCTCCATTGACCGAGAGTAAATCAAAATATCGTCTATGAATACTTGGACAAACTTGTCCAAGTAGTCCCGGAACACCATGTTCATCAAACTCATAAATACCCCTGGGGAGTTCATCAGTCCAAACGGTAAAACAATAATCTTGTAATGTCCAAACCTCATCTTAAAGGTGGTCTTAGGGATGTCTTCCTCCTTGATCTGTAACTGCTGATACCCTGATCTCAAGTCAATTTTTGAAAACACCCTCGCGTCTTTCATCTAATCGAACAAATCATGAATCCTTGGAAATGGATACTGATTCATTATCGTTGCCTTGTTCAATTGATAGTAGTCAATGCAGAGTCTCTAAGACCCATCCTTCCTCTGTATGAAGATAACAGGCGCACCCCATGGTGACACACTTGGACTTATAAGTCCTAGGTCCAACAACTCCTTCAATTGCATTTTCAATTCCTGTAACTCTAGGTTTGACATCCAATAAGGCGTTCTTGCTATCAATTCAGTTCTCGGTTTTAGGTCAATGGTAAATTCAAACTCCCTCTCTGGCGGTATCCCAAGTAAATCCTTAGGGAAGACGTACACAAACTCTCTCACCACAAGAAGGTGTTCTAGACCTTCTGCTACTCCCTTCTCATTTAATGCAAGGATCACATAAAGCTTACATCCCTTGCGCATGCTCTTTCTTAGCTACAAGGAAGAGATGAACCTTAGGGAGACTCCCTGGTTCTGACCTACAATCACATGTCTTTTTCCCTCATCATAAACCAAGATCAATCATTTCATCTTACAGTCAAGTATCGCATCATGCAATTCCAACCAGTCCATACTAATCACGACGTCATAAGACCCTAAGGTGGTGATGTACAAGTTGGCCCTAGTGACAAATTCTCCCAGGTTAAGGCTACAGCCCGTAACCTTCCCACCAACCTTCTGTTTGTCTCCCGAAGCCATTTCTACAAAGCTAAACTCGTCCTGTTCAACTGCCTTTACCTTAATTCGTTTTAGTGCTGCACCAGAAATAAAACTCTCGGTAGCACCTGGATCTATCAAAATACTAAGAGTCTAGTCAACAATGGTACCTGACGTCTCAAGCACAGTCGACTGGTGCTCTGCCTGGCGGTTATTCACCACTGCATGAATCCGATGGGCCTTGCCCAAATCTCCCACGGTAGTGGGTCCGGCTGATCTAGATTCTTTGGTCCTCTCCACTGGGCAGTCATGTTGGTAATGTGGCTCCCCACATGTCCAACACCCTTTCTTCGTTCCATTACTCCTAGTACCTGAAGTAGAAACTAACGACCCACAGGCTTGGAACCTTGGTCTTTTCTAATAAACAGTTCTAAACTGTTGCTGCTGATGCTGTGGTCCTCGGTAAGGATTCCTCTACTGAGGCACGTGTCACTGAGGTGTAGTGAAAGTGGATCCTCTCTGGAATCCATGATATCTTGGTGAATGTCTAGCTGGTGTCTGATGCTACTGTGCACTAGATGACACTTGCCCCACTGGTCTCATTGGATTCCTTCTCTGACCCTCGATGATAAGCTCATCCTCTGCTACGAGGGCCTTCTGGATAGCATCATGCAAGGTTTGAGGCATAATAATCCTAACCTTTGCATGAATGCTGACATTAAGGCCAAACACGAACTTGTTGACCTTAAGTTTCTCGATATTCAGGTGCGGAGCATACTGAAGAAGCTCCATAAAATGGGCCTCGTACTTGGGCACCATACGACCACCTTGTCGCAAGGCATTGAAATCATTGAGATGACACTCAATGAATTCCTCATATAGATACCTCTCCCAGAACCATTCCTCAAACAGTTCCCATAACATGTCTTCGACGACCATATTCAATTGTGCCAGGAGCATCTTCCACCATATTAGATCGCTCCCCTTTAGTTGAAAGACCATCATGTAGAACTTCATTTTGGAGGTATATTCATGAAGTGCGAAGCAAATCACCATATTCTCCAACCATGCATCAACAGCTGCACCGTCCAGGGCATCAAAGAACTCTGGAAAATTGACCTTCTCGAGTTCTCGGTGAATGATACTAGTACTGACTGAAACGTGTGATGGACCCTCAGGGGGTGCCAGTGCCTTGGCCTCATCTCTATCCAAATGGATGATCAGTGCCTCAAACATCCATTGAAAGGACCTCATCATCTAAACCACATCACCCACAACTATATGTTCTTGCTCGACAACTTGTTCATCTCCCTGGGGGTTAGACCTCTCAGGCATGGATGATACTGGCAGTGTCATGCCTCCTCCCCTATCACCCCGTTGTATGCCTCTGCGACGTCCTCTAACCATGATTACCTGCATGAATACAAGTTAACTTAATTAGCAACATTATAATCAATATCAAATCAACAGAAGCCGTAGTGATCCCAAGTTGTGGGTCGAACCCACTCTGATACCATATGTAGCAACCCCGACTGTTACAACACAAATATGACGTACACTAGTTAATTTTTATTTTGTTTAAGCATTGGGACAATAACGTCAATCATAGAGTCAGAGAGACACAACTTGACGATATCGTAATGAAATAATTTCACGTGACACAAAAAGCACAACATATTAGCACGTCATGAACTTGAAGCAATTTATGAACATTTACTCAGATAAAGAATATAAATGACTATGCTAAATAACATCATCAACGATCATCAAGGCCCAAAAACCATCTAATAAACCGACACATGTAACATAAACTTCCAAGGCGAGCGAGAAATATAATATCCACAACCATGCGTTACAATACATTTTTCATGGTGCAAGAAGTAACCACCAATGACTAATCAATATATTGACCCCTTCAACGCGTGCAAGAAGAGAAGTCTAAATCTGATTCMATACTTCATTCAATACCTTAAATTCTCAAACACATAAGAGACTTTTAATTACAAATCAATCATAAAATGATAAAAGATAAGGCTCAATGTAATCAATTGTATTTATTTTCAAGGTGCAAGGGAAACATCTTCTTTTCTCCAGGACGAGCTATTAATCAGTTACTGAAATCCACTAAAATCAACATTATTCCAAGGTGCAAAAAGGAAAGCAATCGTGCATCACTTAATCAATGACACAACAATAACTGGTTATGCAATCCATCCTACATCATCAAAATTAGTGCGCAATATATTCTAGTTACACAAACAACCTTCTTCATCAAAATAGTGCACAAACGTAATCATTAATTTTGTTTTAAGGCGTAAGGTAACCGGATTCTAATACATCCATACAATTTGTTGGCTAAATGCGCAAGAGAAATCTAGTTACTAAACCATTAGACATCAACTTTGTTTTAGGGTGCGCAAGAATCCAAGTACTTGATTTTTCACACGTCAAAGTTATAACAAGGTGCATGAGTAAGAAAAAATGAATCAATCAAGATAATTCGATACTATATCCAACGACCAAGACCAATCATTAAATCATTGCTATACACCACCTAAAATACTAGACTTAACATCTTCCTCAATAATTAATTCAAGACTGAGAGGAATTGCATAAGGGAGGCAAGATGCACTCGAGAGTAGTTACCCGCTTTAAGTCAGATATGGATCCATGCACGATATCATAAATCCAATGACAATAATACTCCAAACCCTTACGAAGTATTTGTTCTACCCAACAATCCGAGACTAAGAAGGAGGCTATATCTATCATCTATTCCAACAAGGGTTAAATGTGGGTTGGAGAATTATAAAAATAAAATATTATTATATATTAGGAAGGTTAACCACTTAAATGGGTTATCTTCAATAATTTAATGCTAAAAATAAAAAGGGTTAAAATTTAACTCTAGGGAGGTGTAGGTACTTTATCTCTTTTGGATTTGAAAATATGGCTTCAAAGACACAATTTCTTAACCTGGAGCYCACTCTAACTCTATAATAAAAGTTATAATTTAAAAATAAAGGCACCACTCAAGCACTCTTAGGCAAAAACCCGAAACATAAAACACAACAAATTAAAGATTTTTTTGAATGTACTACCACCTTATCGAGCTCAACTTCTAGCCCAAATTTTAAATGAATCACAAACTAYGGAAATTTCCCTCTTTTAAACCCACTACATCAATTCTCACAAGGGTCATGCAAGGGAGAGGTTCCAAAAAGGGTCTAGAGCTAGGATTCATTGAAGAACCATCAAGAATGGAAGGTTACTCCATCGAGAMTATTCAAAGGGMAGAGAACCTGGAGGTAGATACACAAGGGATTGCGCTCCACCCTTACCTTAGTYGCAGAAGTAAAGGCTGGGAAAGATAGCCATCAAAACGTAGCTATCACAGTGTTAAATTTTTTGAGGGAGATGAACGAATCACTAGGCGAAGGAGTGGTAAATGACTAGGTAAAGGAGCTCGAAATTTGTTGGGAAAGGTAGTAAGGGCATCAAACTCAGAACTCGTCCCAAATGCAGAGGAAAGAAACAGAAATTGCAGAGGGAAAAATATGAATTTCAAGGTGAAATTAATTGGACGCTAAGCAAGGTAACGCAGAGGTCATCAATGAAATTGCAGAGGTGTCTGGGTAAAAAACTTAGCCCAATCACAGATATTATTCATAGATAAATTGCAGGGTAAAATGACATGGAAGTGGCTCAAAAAAGAGATGGTATTCTGCCATTCGAGGAAGGAGGAATCACAATAAGCTTGAAGAAAAAATGAAACATGCTGGGAAAAACCTCGGCCATCCACCTTTCGAAATTCAAAGAGCTCACAAACTTGTTTAAGATAAAAGTCGAGGAAGTGGAAACACAGAGATAAAGTAGGAACATTGAGCATTCAAAATTAACGCAGGATTATAGCCCATCAATCCAGAGAAGGTATGAAATCATTGGGCAATGAAAACAAAATCTGTTGAGTAAAGACCACAAAAATTGTTGAGCAATAAAGAGGAATTTTGCTGTACAATAAATGAGTTTGCTGGGAAAATTAAAAAAAAAATTGCAGAGAGTAAAACCAACATTATTCGTAGATAAATAAAAATTTTGGTGAACTAGAGAGACATCCCCAAATCATTGTGTGGAAGCACGAGTTTGCAGAGAATAAATCACAATAATTGTAGAGGCTAAGGTGGGAATAAACKCCTAGGAGAGAATTCCTTGCTGGGCAGAGAAATGATCCTACACTTATTATCCATGCACATGAAATCAGGGCATTTGAATATAAATATTTAACACTGGAGTGAAAGACAGTTGATTTGGGTCCTGGTTGACTGCTCAGGAACATACTAATAACTTAAAGGATAGAGGAACATAAGATAAAAACACAATTTTCTTTGTATTAAAAACAATAAAAAAAAACACAAAGAAGAATGATAAATCATAGATGAAGACCTTGCTGGAGAGTAAGCAATCGTGGGTAAGGAAGAGAAGAACTTTTAAATCAGTTCTACATCAAAGGGCTGGCAGTGAACTCGTTTTTGGGGCAAAGATAAAATTTATGCGTGAAGGTGCCATAAAAAACCAGATGTAACCACCGAATCAGAGCATGGATTCGTTGGGGAGTAAATGAGTTATATAAGCAAGGATCATTCCAATAAATTACAAGCAAGGGTTTCCAAGGAGAAAACGAGACAATAATGCAATGATGAAAGCATAAGGCTGAGAAAATATCTCATGGCGGAACGAATACAAAGAAGGGATTACCTCAAAGACATGCTTAATTAAATATCAGTAAAAAGAATATAAAGCCTTGAATAAATTTTCCCAGTAATGCGTATGCAATATAAATTAACTACATTTAAATTGAAACTTCATGAGTACAATCTCAGTTTAGGATTACCATAACCAAAGATGAAGAGTCTGAGGTTGTTATTCCATGCTTGTGCTCCCTCCTGTCTCTCGCTTGCTGACCGTGAAGACCTCACCGGTACCTCCCATCCAATGCTAGGGGTACTCTTCTTCCCCTTGAGTCCACGGAGCCGCAAAGGGGCCACATACACAATACTAGAGAATGCTAGCTCCCATTTCTACTTAGACCTAGGTTTCAATTCACTAGGCTTGGTGACATTTCTTAATGGAAAAATTAGTTATTAAACTTTACTTATCAAATCATTCATTTTAAGGTCAATCAGGTCCTAAGGAAACATAGTTTTCTAGGCACTAGATTATTAACTTACCAGTTAAAATCATGACTTTCCCTTCAGGATGCACTACGTGCTCCAAGGGTGCCACTCGCCTCTTTCCATTTTCATTGCACGATGTGCCCTTCAAGATGCACTACATGCTCCAAGGGTGTCACTCGCCTCTTTCTATTTTCTTTGCGCAACGTGCCCTTCAATACGCACTATGTGCTCCAAGGGTTCCACTCGCCTCTTGAATGAATTTGGTAGACATCAAACCCTTGGAGTCAATACTTCGTCAGGTGATCTTGTGGGAGGCTAAGGGCCTCTAAGGAATAAGGACCCTGCCTTATTGCACACCCCTTAGAATCATTGTGAGTGACTGTCACAGTCTGCCTTCACGGTATCGTGGGTCTTCTCAAACTAGGTAATCGTTAACCTACAGTTTGAGCCATGAAAAGAGTGCTAGTAGGTTGTGGTAGGGATGCTACCACACCTCTCCCTCAATGTCTCTGGTTGTCTTGCATGACCCATTTACTCCAAATGTGAGTCTGGTCGGCAAGATATCGTCAGCTTACATCCATCAATAAATCATGTCAGCAATAACAATCAACATCATAATATCTAATCATATGTGCATATGGCACATCAACAACATTTAAACCCTAACAGTCCACTCCCTGAGTCGATCCAGAGTCCAAGGGGTTTCATCGATGCCTCAACATCCTTAACGTCCAGAGTCTTGCACACTCAGGAGAACCTAGTCAATAACACCTGTCTATGTAAATACAAGAAAATAACATATCATCAAATCCACAATATCTCATAATCATAATCAAAACAAC
>JASDQU010105267.1:144320-155145 GCA_032191745.1 Picea mariana
AATCATTGTGAGTGACTGTCACAGTCTGCCTTCACGGTATCGTGGGTCTTCTCAAACTAGGTAATCGTTAACCTACAGTTTGAGCCATGAAAAGAGTGCTAGTAGGTTGTGGTAGGGCTGCTACCACACCTCTCCCTCAATGTCTCTGGTTGTCTTGCATGACCCATTTACTCCAAATGTGAGTCTGGTCGGCAAGATATCGTCAGCTTACATCCGTCAATAAATCATGTCAGCAATAACAATCAACATCATAATATCTAATCATATGTACATATGGCACATCAACAACATTTAAACCCTAACAGTCAACTCCTTGACTCGATCCAGAGTCCAAGGGGTTTCATCGATGCCTCAACATCCTTAACGTCCAGAGTCTTGCACACTCAGGAGAACCTAGTCAATAGCACCTGTCTATGTAAATACAAGAAAATAACATATCATCAAATCCACAATATCTCATAATCATAATCAAAACAACCAATAGTATAATGACCCAGATCACTTGCACGCAAGTTTCCTCAAAGAATAATTTCGCTCAGTGTGCGCAAGAGCGGGATGTTATAGGAGATTACTCCCATCTTTTGCCTTAGATGTTCAAATTCTTATTTAGACATGGGTTTAGTGAATATGTATGTTATCTTCTACTTTGAACCAACATACTCCAATCTAACCTTTTTGTCACTAACTTTCTCTCTCAAAAAATGATACTTGATGGGTATATGCTTGGTCTTTGCATGCATGACTGGATTCTAGGATATGTTGATGGCAATTTTATTGTAACAATAGATAGGTATCGTATGATTACATTCAATTTTAATATCATCCAATGTTTGTATCATCCATAATATTTTAGTGCAACATTAAACAACAACAATATTTTCAGACTCTGTTGTAGATAGTGAAATTGATAATTTTTTTCTACTTGACCATGAGACTAGACATTCTCCTAAGAAAAACTATTTTCCATTAGTGCTCTTTTTGTCATCCACACTACCAGTCAAATCAACATCTGTGTAGGAAATTAGTTCAAATATTTTATTCCTTAGATACCATAAGCTAAAGTTTGATGTTCCCTTAAGATAACTAAATATTCTCTTGACATCCATCACATGTGATTCATTGGGAGATGATTGAAATATAGCCACCATTACTATTTCTTGCATGATAATAGTTGTGGATGCAGTAAAATGTAGTAGGCTCCCAACCATAGATCTATAGAGAGTTGAATCTACAAAAGGTGATTCATGTTCCTTGTTGAGTTTGCAATTGGTTGTCATTGGAGTGCTAACAAGTGCACTTTCAGCCATTCCAAAATTTTTAAGTATCTCTTTTAGGTATTTGGACTGAGTAATAAAAATTTATTTCAATGATTGAATTATTTGAAGTCCAAGGAAGAAAGTTAGCTATCAAATCATACACATTTCAATCTCTTTTGAAATTTCTTGAGAAAATTTATAACTTGATTCATCATTGTTACATCCAAATATGATTTCATCCACATAGATCACTGTGACTAACAAACTATATTTTTCAATTATAAGATAGATATTGTTGTTAGACATGCCTCTTTTGAATCCTTGTTGCAGAAGGTACTTATCTAATCTTTAATACCATGCATTGGGTGCTTGTTTAAGGCCATAGAGTGCATTCTTCAATCTATACACTTGTTCTTCTTTTCCTGGTTGTTCAAATCCTTCTGACTATTCTGTGTAGACTTCTCATTTTAGGTATCCATTCATAAATGTAGAATTTACATCCGTCTGATAGACTTTAAAATTCTTAAAGCATGAGTATGCTAGAAATAATTGGATGGCTTCCATTCTTGAAACTAGAGTGAATGTTTCTTCAAATTCAATCCCTTCTACTTGTGAATATCCTTTTCACATTAATATTTCTATATTCCTTATAACCTATCCATCTTCATTAATTTGTTTTTTTTTTAAATCCATTTGGTCCCTACCACATTTTTGTTCTTTGGTATTGAGACAAGTTCCTAGGTCTGTTTTTTCTCTATTTGATCAATATCTTCATTCATGGCTTTGATCCATTCTTCATATTTGTTGGCCTTTACAAATTTTTGGGTTCTATTAAGGAGATCAATGCTTATTTTGATTCATGTATTAGTTTTCTTCTTATTTCAACTCCAACACTTTTGTTACCAAGGATTTAACTTTCAGGATGATTTCTTTGTATTCTCCTAGATGGTGATTTTGTATATTGTATTGGTGATTCTTCCTCTTCATTTTCTACTTCACTTTGTGATTCATCCTCTTGTATTTCTTTAATTTCTTCATTATCATCATCTCTTATCATTTCATTAAATTATGGATTATCTTGAGATTTGATCCATTTTTTTTTACATCATCACTTTTACTTTTTCACGTTCCACAATCTTATGTAGCCTTAGATTATAGCATCTGTAGGCCCTTTTTTAGACGAGTAACCAAGAAACATTACTTCATTTTATCTATAATCAAATTTTCCTAGGTTATCATCATCTCTCTTTATGTAGCATTTTCTCCCAAAAACTCTGAAGTGTTTAACTGATGTTGGTCTGCCAAACTAGAACTCATATGGTGGTTTGTTTTGGTTAACTCTAAGTTTTTATTTGTTAATTATGTACATTGTTGTATACATCGCTTCTCTCCAATATCTATCTAGAAGTTTGGATTCATTTAACATGGTTCTATTTTCTTCTTGAAAAATTCTATTTTTCCTTTCAACAACTCCATTTTGCTAAGGAGTTTTTGGAGCTGAAAAGTGTCTTTTAATTCCATGTGTTTCAAAAAATTCATTGAACTCATTTGAGGTAAATTCTCCTCCATTTTCTGATCTTAGGAACTTAATTTTGATATTAGTCTCATTTTCAACCTATTCTTTGAATACTTTATTTTTTCGAATGCTTCTAATTTTTCTTTGAGAAAGGATACCCAAGTCATTCTTGTATCGTCATCAATGAATAAAATGAAGTAATGTTCACCTTTTATACTCTTAGTTCTTGTTGGTCCATAGAGTTCAGTCTGAACAAGTTCTAATTATTTTGATGTAGAGTATTCCTTTGTCTTGAATCTTACTTTTGTTTGTTTCCCATGTTGGAAGTGCCTACAAAAAAAGTTTGAAGGTTTTATAACCATTGGCATGCCTTTCACAACTTCCTTTCTACTAAATTTTATCAAGTTATCGAAGCTTATGTATCCCATTCTTTTGTTCCATAGACAACCTTCATTTATTTGTACCATGCAACATTTTTCTCCTTCTTCTATGTTTAAGATATATACATCGATTGATGTCCTTGGTGCAACAACCACTAATTTTTCCAAGTCTTCATTTCTAATTTCACATTTTTGAGACTCAAATATGATAATGTGTCCTTGATCACATGTTTGGCTCACACTGAGGAGATTAGGCTTAAAATTTTCAACTAATAGCACATTTTCTTCTTTATCTCTGTTATTTCTCATACTGATTGTACCCCTTCCAAGTATCTTGGCAGAGACACAATCTCCAAATATAACATTTTTTTTTTCTTTCCTTTCCACATTGAGGAATTTGTTCTGATCTCCTGTCATATGCTTTGAACATACACTATCAACATACCATTGGATTATTTTATCCTTGGCATATAAGGATACATTACATTCTATTTCCTTTTCTTCTATTTTTTTTTCTTCCATATATTATATTTTTCTTCTTGACTATTGGAAATACTTGTCTTCGTGGAATCTTTTGGCAGTCTACAATTACTAGCTTTATGACCAAATTGTTGCATTTGTAGCATTCGATAGTGTAATCTTGTAATGGAGAAAATGAATTATAGTTTCTACTCCTTTAATTTCTACTAGAATTGTTGTTCTTATGGCCATATCCTTGAACACTTTTATGATAGYTATTTCTATAAKCTTTGCAGTCTAATGCCTTCTTCCCAAAATTATGACAAGAAAAAAATAGCCAAGAAAGAGTTATTGATATCTTTTGGGGGGAGTTCTTATTGGAATAGTATTTATTCYGTTCTCATTTCTTTTTGGAGAGAGTGCAAATATTTGTTGATTAGAGTTAGTCTTTATATGGTTCTCTTCTCTTTTGAAGGAGCTCTAAAGGGAAGTTGCATATGTCCTTGGATTTTTATCACTTTTYTGTATCCAGATTTTGAGTCTTTATTAGTTTCCTTGTGATCATAACCYAATCCAACCTTATTGCTTGATGGTATTTGACTGTCAAGGATGTCATCCAATATTTTTGAAATACTTTCAATCTTTGAAAGGTTAGTTCCTTTTTCAAGTTTCCTTCTTAGAAGAACTATTTCAGCCTCTAATTTTTCATAGTTTTTCTCCTTGTCATTAAGTTGCTTACTTAAGAATTCTTCAATTCTTTTAGCTTCTTGTAGTTGAGTTTTCAAATCAACAATGATTTTTTCTCTTTTCTTGATTCTTTTTTAAACTTCTTCTTCTCTTGATTTTTTTTCTTCCTTATAATCTAACAATTGTTCTTTTAATGATTTGTTCTTCCTTTTATATTTTCCAAATTCTCCGAGAGCAATAATAAGTTCTTTTTCAAGTTATACTTCTCCTTCAACTTCAAAGTTTCCTTCATCTCCATTATTATCTTCAGTATTATTGGTTTAAGTTTCTATGCTTATAAATATAAGTTTTGTCTCGTCATTTTCACTCATGTTAGATGAACTACTATCTTCTTTGGAGTAAAAAATTTCCTTTTTGTAAAATTTCTTCTTGTTTCTAGTTTTTCCCTTTTTATGTTCTTTATGGTTATAAGTTTCTTCATCATCACTATCGTTCTTCTTTGGATAGGGACATTTGGATGCAAAATACCCAACTTTTCCATAGTTGAAACATTTGAGAGGTAAGTTCTCTTTGTATTTCCCATACCCTTTCTTGATTTTCCTTATAAAGTTAGCCTCTTCCTCATATGATTTGTCTGAGTGACTTTCATTTGACACATGCTCATGTTTCTTTGTTTTTTTTGAAGCTTTGAGAGTTACTTCCATTTTTTATGGAATTTCTTGCCCTGTTCTCATTTCATAGGCTATAAGAATCCCATGAAGTTCATCCATTGTAAGTTTGTCAAGGTTTTCTCGACCTTATAAGGTAGATATATTGGCATCATATCTCATTGGTAATGATGTCAACATCTTTTGGACAACAATTTTGTCATCTAAATCTTCTCCCAGTGCTCGATTGAATTGGCAATTTCATCTACTGTTAGAAGATACTCTGGAATTTTTTCTTCTTCTTTCATCTTCAAGTTTTCAAATTGTCCTCTATATGTTTGAAACTTTGATTTCTTGAGTTTGGAATATCCTTCATAGATGATTTGTAGTTTGTCCCAGATCTCTTTTTCTAATTTACAATGCACGACTTTGACAAATACATTATTTTTTTATCCACTCAGAATTGCATTTACAACTCTTTAATTATCATTGCAGAGTTTTTTTGTAGTTGTGTCTAAAACAGAAGCTTCTGGTACATCATAATCATTTATCACAGATAGACAGACATCACATCCCAATTCCATTAGGTAAATTCTCATTCTTATACTCCATAATGCATAGTTATCTTCTTTGAATAGTGGAGCTTTGTTTGAGGACATCCCTTCTTGTTGATCCATTGTGATTTCTTAGAATCTTCCTTCCAGTGATTAGATTGTAATGAAGGAACCCACTCTCAATTGTTGGAATATTGTTTACTATTAAGAGGGGGGGTGAATTAATATTACTTATTTTTCCTATATTTAACACCACTTAATCATTAATCTTATTAAACACAACAAATGATCAACAAAGAAGAACAATACACACAATTTTAACATGAAACACCATACATTTTCTTTTTATATATTTATATAAAGTTGACTTTTCATTTACAAGCTACAACTTGTAGGAGACATCAATCTCCTCTTTTGAGAACCAAATCAAGGAGACAACAATCCCTTGTTTTGAACTGTGTATCAAGGAGACATCGATCCCTTGTTTTGAGCACCAACTCAAGGATACAACAATCCCATGTTTTGAGCACCAAATCAAGGAGACATAAATCCCCTATTTTTCAATCACCAGCTTGTTGAAGCTACAAATCCCTGTTATTCAGGCTCCAACTTGTAGAGGATTTTCATGCTCCCTTTCTCCACCCTTCCACCCTCATTGCATTTTTTAATATTCAAAATTCAATTTCTTTCTTTGGACTCTTATTCTTGTTTAGATATTCTTATTAAATCATCGAGTCACACCTTCTTTCAACATATTTTCTTGTTTTTATAGCCATCCAACAAGTACATAACATTTAACTATTGTGTCTCTTTGTAAATAACAATGAACCAATGTACCTATTCAATATAGG
The DNA here is from genome assembly GCA_032191745.1 of Picea mariana. NCBI lineage: Eukaryota > Viridiplantae > Streptophyta > Pinopsida > Pinales > Pinaceae > Picea > Picea mariana. The sequence goes on from JASDQU010105267.1 coordinate 150,671, forward strand.
AATTTATCTCTTCATTATAAGTATGTGTCTTTTCAATATAAGATATTAATCATACTATTTTAATTAATACAATTTCAATGGACCATTGTTCCTCTTAGATCGTTTAGTCACATTTTCAATTTGATTAATAGATTTTGAATATCATGATTTAATTCACTTTTTACCTTACCATAGGTAAATACCACCATGGTTTGAAAATACCATGTGCTCTTTCACTTTTACCCTTTTTCTTTAACTCCACTTTCACTTTTACCTTTTTCTTTAATCCAAATTCACTTTTACCTTTTTCTTTATTCCACTTTCATATTTACTCCTCTTTTACGTAAACTCCTCTTCCACTTAACTTTTCAACTTTTGTTATTTATTAAAGTCATATTTATATTTAATACACTTTCATTGCCAATTTTGCATAAACTCCGTTTCCACTTAAATTTTCCACTTTTGTATTTATTATGCTAAGTGATACCAATATCACATTTATATTTAATCACTTACTAACCTTTGACATATATTTGGTCACTTACTAACCTCTGAAATTATTGACAATTTATTCAACAATTGACTTCCTGAGTGGATCTAACCATTGGTGGTTGTTGGAAGTTGTTTGGGTTTTAAGGTTTGTCCAACTTCGGCCTGGAAAGAATGATGACTAAAAAATTCTATGAAATATCGACTACCATGTTGATCAGATAGACTCAAGGGTTCTCAGTGCTACATCAAAAAATTTCCTTTCGACTACAATCTAAAATGATAGTGCATTAGAATGTATTCAAGAGGGAGACTTACCAATATTCATGTTGTTCATAACGATATTGTCTCAACAGAATATACAATCACCAGGAAAATGCGACTCGACCAGCGTAGTAATCGAAATTGTTCCATTCTTTCTTTTTTGTTCTTTCATTCTTTTAAAGAACTCAACCAAGAAATCCCTTGTATTCTGGTAGTCCACCATGTTCCTGTAACTTGGTATTCATGTAGATTTTATTGCAATTCCATGTCATACTCCACTATGGTACTTCTTGTATTCATGTTGACATCAATGCAAACATGATATTTCCATCATGTAGATACATTCAATAGTGACTGCATGGCTCTTGTTTTCCCATCCTATCAATCTCTTGAAATTCAGTCTCACAAATAAGGAATCATTTGCGAGGATTATGAAAAATCGCGTCATAAGAGTTACAATAATTAAAGATGTTGAGAGATTGATTTTAGAGGTATGTATGGTATCCAATACGTTTTCTTATTTATACATTTATTGTAATTTGAGTCTTATTTTTATCTAGATTACTCATAATATCTTGTAAATTATATTTTTTGTGGCACATGGTGTTGTCTTTTATGGATATACCTAATTCTTCCTTAATCCAAGAACATATATTACTTAATTTATAATGATGAATGACTCTTTTTGATATAATAAAGAAATTGTTGCTTCGCTAGAGCAAGAAATAAAAAATTGTAGGGAGAAATTCCTCAAAGAGGATGAAACTGTGACCCTTGATAGTAGTTTATTGGGGCAATTAATAAAGGATCACTTATGTATGTCTCTCTACACTATCTCTACTAAATTTGAGGATGACACAATATTGATAGATATCTTAAAAGACTCTTAGTTGGAATATTTTTGTTTTCATATTCACAATCTATATCTAATTCATGTCTAACTTTTCTATATAACAATTGATTTTTTTCAACTCCATAGTTTATTTCGTTTCTATTTTTATATCTCTTAGGCTAGAATATTAGTTTCTTGTCGTCACATAAAGAAATAAGTTTTACCAATGTTCTTGAATTCCCTCCAGATTACTCCTCTTCATTTTCATGGTTCAACCTTGGTCTATCTAACATATGCTTCTTGTCTTCTTTGTTGACTATAGATTCAAATGAAAGATGTTTGTAATATTTGTCTTTATCAAGATTCTAAATTTAATCTCAAATGAAAAACTCTAGATTTAGGATTCAAAAATATAATCCTCCAAGTAATTTCTTGTGCCCTACATATATACTTACCCATTCTCTATAACAAGGTATGTAAATCCATGGTTATGTAATAGAAATGGCCACCACCATGGAGCATTGGAATATTCAATGTAATGCAAGTGAAGGGCATACAATCCAACTCAAACAAAATTTTTAGTGTTCTCCTTGCATGCGTTGACTCATTGTATAAAAAACAAGGTAATCATATCCATGGCTATCCAAAATTAATGCCAACCACAATGAAGCCTTCCCATTCATTAATGGCATGCAATTGTAAGGAATAAAACCTAAATCAATCACTATGTTTAGTGTTCTACCTATGTACGCAGATTTTCCTAATGCATTGAGGAAATGTTATTGTGATTTAACCAATGTTGGTGAGAGGATTGGATCTATTGTCTCTCGATTTATTTGTTTGCAAAGAGTTTTTCTTTGTCAATGATTTAGTGCAAGCTAAGGAAAATTGACCTCAGAGATATTTGCAACTTTTGTATAATTTCCTTCTTTGTTTCCACAATATTTTCTCATATCTCTCAGATATAACATCATTACTTGAAGGCATTGATCTATAACATTATTTAAAAAAAACATTGATATGTTGGTACTTGGATCTTTGTTAATTATTATGACTTAATTGTAGGTGAATGGTCTATTTATAGGTTGAATAAATGTGAAAACTCTAATACAATAGTTTCTAATGTTTATGATTAAACATTGAATATTACATGATGTCAAAAGAATCAAAACTTGGGGTAATGTTTCCATTCACATATACATATATCTTGAGTTCATTTTATATTTAGTGAAGCATTTGGCTCCATATATTAAATTCGTTAACCAAATATTCAGTATATTCTTGATCATGAATTTGTTCATGCTTCATAATCATTTAATATATTATCTATATCCCATGTACTTTCATTATTGATATACAAGGATATGTGTCTAGTTGAATGTATCCTTTGTTGTTTAACTCTTATAGTTGTCTTTAGATTATTTCATTATACAATATTAGGTTTCATTTTAGTCCAATATTTGACAATATTACATTTTTTTTTTGACAGAAACAATTAATAATTTTTATGAGAAAATAGGTTGTGCCATGGAAAAGCAACTAGAGAGTACAAAATTGTAGAAGTAGTGGAGTCATTCATCAAAATTACATTGGTTCTCTTCTTCCCAAGTCTCTTAGACTATCCTAGATAAGCAAAGAGATTGTTACAATTCTTCCATGGATATATTTCTACATATGAAAACATCAAAAAATAAATTTTACATTGCATTACCAAACTATTGGAGTTTTAAGGCTATATCCACCTCTTCCATATTTACTTCCATGAGGTCACGTTCATGTTGATGCAAAGCTAGCTAATGAACTTCAAAGGATGCCCTTGATTTCTCTGATGTCACTGGTCGTTGCATGACTTGGGTTTCTTGAGGTTGTTGTCGCACATGATGATGAAGGGAAAGAAGATGATTTGTGTTCTGATTGACTACCCAAAGAACCACTGCAAGATCCTCATTTCTTTTGACTTCATGTTCCTGAATTTGAGAAGCTAGTTGTGCATTCGAATTCCACAACTCCTCAATTTCGGTTTGTTGAGATCGCATTTGATATTGAATTATGTCCATTTTGCATTCACTGCACTCACATGGATCRTGGATTGTTATCCACATCCTAATGTTGAATATACCCCATTATGGTTGCTTCCAATAAGAAAATTTCCAACACAGACCTATAATACAAATCTTGGTTTGCAGGCATTTCCAATTACTAAATGTCTCATCTTTGCCACCTTTTGAAAGCTCCATTATTAATGTTGGCATCAAATCCCATGTGATGAAGGGAAGATCCACGAAAATCAATGATGAAATGTAGACCAGGGGTAATGTAATGGCCAACGTGGGGGTTGCAAAGGCCGTATACRCCATATTGAATGTGAAGCTAGACGGGTTGGTTCTTTGCAAATGAAGATGAAGTTTCCCACATGGATCCATCTTCATGCATGTGAATGATCTTATTGACATCACGATGAAGTGAGAAGATATGTGTGAGTTGTGGATGAGGCCTCATGTCTTCTGAACAAGATCCCCACTTAGTACAAGATGACTCCATGTGATGCAAACTGTTTCATTATGGAAGGGGGGGTGGGGTCACAACCCCTCCCATTTTGTTTGGTGCATTATTATATTTACTGAACCCATTAATCTCTATGGGAGACTTTGCATTTTAAGAGTATGCATAAATTACTTAGGGGAGGTAAATTTGTGTGCATTCCTTGTTAATTCTAAGCTTACCTTGTTCGAGCTTCTTTTTTGCTTTGGCCAAAGAGTCTGATATCTCATTATGTTGTCTACAAACATGATGATATCTTACTGATTTAAATTTGTGTTCCAAATTCATGATCCTGTGGAAGATTATCATAAGCTTGGGTTGAGCATTTTTAATAATTATCTAAATCCCTTTGACAATAAAGTTTGAGTCT
>JASDQU010105267.1:155308-172193 GCA_032191745.1 Picea mariana
CCCCCCCGCACATGTCGCCCCTGACAATATTGCATTTTATTGAACAACAATGGTATGTTGAATTTTCCTATAAGGAGTATCGTCATTAGTTCCTTAAACACATTCTCATATCTCTTTGATAGATTTTGTAATTTTTTTACCATATTCAATTATATTTATAATTATTTATTCAACATTTGTAGGTTGAGATTCTTGCATATTCTATAATCATAGTACAACTTATATTAATTTGGTTTATATAAAATTTCTACATATGATGAATTGGAAATAGGCTTCCAAACACCAAATTATCAACTTTGAACGGTACCACATAAAATTCAACTACACTGACATGGTTAATGGGTGTGATTGAGAATAAAACTTGCATTGTTTGGTGACAAATAAATCCATATTTATGTAGGCATTGCAATGAAAATGGATGCATTTATAGTGTCATATTTAAGACAAGGTACCCTAAAACTATGATCAAACGTTTTTTTGGGATTTTTGACTAGAAATTCAGTGCTAACGAATAGCCAAAGTTTTTACAAATTACTACTCTTAGATGTAACCAATATCAATATATTTTCTATTTTAATTATTATCTCCAACAACATCTCCCTTTGGATCTAATGGTTATTTAGTCAAATCATTCTTTGTGTCCAATGTCAATCTATTTTAAGCAATGATTGATGTATCTATCTTAGTTGAGTCTTGACCTTTATCAAAACCATAATTCCATATAGACATCCTACCATATTACATGCAATGCATTTATATATATTTTTTCAATAAAAATCTAAACATCTATCTTAGTTGAGTCTTGAACTTTATCAAAGCCATAATTCCCTATAGACATCCTACAATATTACATGAAATGCATTTATATTTTTTTTGTCAATAAAAATCTAAACATTGATTAATTGATGATCATTTGATGCATGGTACCCTTACAAGCTATTTTTTCTGATGTTAAATACATGTTGAAGGTTTATCATAGTCATCAACCTTAAACCAGTTTCCTGTCGATTAAGTGATGCCAAAGGTTTGTAAACAATTTTAAAACTATGTATATTAGAACATGTTTGGATGTGTCTAATGTCAAATATATCCATTATTTGTTAGTTAACCGATGAATAATGGACATAAAAAATAAAAATTAAAAAAATTGAATGTGGATATGATTGGGTTATTGACATTTAATTTGACACGATGAATGTCGCAAAATCAACATCAAGGATGGGATGTTAATTCAATGTTATGTTTAAAATTTTCAATATGTATTCAACATTTTTACATCATATACACATGAAAATATTTGGTAGGCATAGCCTTGACCTATCATCTTAGGTAATTAGTAGTTGTGATGATATAGTGATCCCATGAATACCATGTGGATGTATTGATGGGACGGATAAAATCCATTTCCCAACATTGGAGCAATTCTCCAACCACAATGGATTTTTGTGGGATTTCATATCTCACCAAGGGCTCTCCCACACATTGATAAACATCACATTGCTTGGCGTACTCTAYGACATTTGTAAATAAAGTCAACATAGAACCTTTTTCACTATATCCTTACCACCATGGTGTTCACCACCTTTCCCATCATGTCCCTCCCACAGTATTGTCTGGCTCTCATTMTCCATCACACATAGCCATAGAATCYAATCAATAGCCAACTTGTAAAAMTATCCTACTATTAATTGATAATTAGTCATGCATGCCACCAACTGTATATGTTGATGTCTATGATAATCCTTAAACATTGAACCTATACTAAGGAATTGAAAAATCTTATCAATGAAGTCTAAAATGACCTCTATATGAAATATACTAGTGACAATATGTTCATCTAATGTCCCTATGGTTTACCCATGTGATTCCCAAGAAATATAAGCTCGACATTTTACTTTCCTCACTTCATGACCACATCGAAGTCAAACTCTTTGAACAACAATAACCAATGGAAAATACTACCTTCCAAGGCTAGATTGTTAATCAAATACTTCAATGTGGAAACCTAAAACTTGAATGGGTGGCCTAATAGGTAGTTCTAGAATTTCTAGAGTGTATACACCATCACTAACCCTTCAATTTTTGTGGTTGAGTCATTTTTCTCAACCTTGGATAATTTCCTTCTTGTAAAGTACATTGAATTTTATGGTGTTTCTTCCCTCAATTATGCTAATACATTTCCCAATTATATGCCTAATGAATCTACATGCACATGAAAAATCTTTCCCTAGTCCAAGAACATGAGTATTGGTGTTGTAAAAATTCTCTACTTAGATTATGTGAACCTTGCTTCATAGACTATGGTCTATAAAATTGGTACCCCTTTTCACACCAACTCTTCCATTGTTTCCTTATCTCTACATAACCTTTAACAAATTTTCTATAATATTCATTATGTCCTAAAGTAGATTATAGTGTCAATACTATAATAGGTGTAGGCAAGTTGCAACTACTACAATCTACATAGGATCCACCAACAACCCTTCCTTACACACCATATGTCCCAACAAAACATTAAACATGGTATAAATCATGCACTTATTGATGTTCAATAAAAAAAATCATCTATTGACACCTATCCAACATGAGATACAATTTTGTATCAAGGTCATTGAGCAAGTTGTATATCATCTATTCATCTAAATATACTTTGATGAACTTGTGAATATATTTCCAAAATGCCACAATAACCTACCTACAAAACACCATCTATAAATGGATATGCCTCATTTAAAGTGACCTCATCTAAGTCTCATCACGGACTGGGAAGGGGTCATGTATGCAGGCATCATTGATTTCATGGAAATCAACAAGTATTTGGATTCCACTTGCATTTTTTCCTTGAATGATAATTGGGAAGATCAAATTAAGCTCATTAATTGGAAACATCAACCTTATGTATATAATTTTATCTATCTCTTGTTTGACATGTTCCTTGTAGCATGTATTCATTTTATATAGTATTTTTTTTTATCAATCAAGAATTGGTATTTATCCATATCTTGATTTCATCAAGTTCACCTATAACACCTTTCATGTCCATAAAAATTCATGAGAATAGGTTTGCACACCCATGGATGAAAGATACAATTCTTTTGACTATGTTTTCTTCTTAATAGTCCCCTATCACTACAAGTTTTATCTTGGCCTTGGTCTTATAATTAACCAAATATCTCCACAAACACTCATTGTTATAGAAAACTAAGTCCTATGACTATGGGTCAGGGACACAACAAAGCGATGCCCTAAACGACTTCTCTCAGATTCGAACTAGGCAATTAATTAAAAATAGCTACTTGTAATAACTAACTTTTGGAGGATGGGAAAGAGAAAATACCTAGAAGCCAATGTTTCAAGTCAGTCCCACTCAAGAAATTTCACTCCATAACTCTTGCACACCTATCCTCTAAAAAATCGTGTAGATAAAGAAGCAAGCAACTGCAAATTGCTAGTTATCTACTAACTAACTAGACATGATCATGTCAATTTTCATAATAGATTCAAAACAAGACATAAATAATCTCATTAAAAAGCATGAATCAACAAATAGAAGTGGATGAAAATGAGAAATATTTTATTAATAGCAGTATAGAAGGTGGTTACAACTTGTAATCACTGCGGCATGGTCCCAGAACTAGGATCCAAGTTCCTACACCCAAGGCCATAGATAACAAGAACAACCTCCAAATGTTTTTGTTCCATTGGGTCCAAGGAAGCAATGGATTTCTTCCTAAAAAGATAGGGGGAAACACAAATCTTGAAAACTAGGGTTTTTAGGGGGGAAGGACAATCTCATATGCAAGTAGAAAAGGGGACTTGAAGGGATTTAAGGAAAATGCTAGCATAAGGGTGCATTTCTTTGATATCATTTTCCTCCATCCCAAGGATCTCTTTTGTAGTCCCATTTGATAGTTGGAGTAGTTATGTTTGGGCTACAGGAGGTCAGGAACCTATGTAACCCATCAAATCCGCCTGAAATATTAAGATTCATTATTATTTTTATCCAATTAAACATGTATGCAGGTTTCTAACTAGCAATGTGTGTATGTACGAGAGTTGCTTTAAGGAGAGACAAGTACATCAATAAAAATGTGATTTTTTGAGATATGTTTAGGGAGGAAAAGGGGATTTTTCTCCTGAAAGAAGGGAAAAGGATGTAACCGAGACCAATGAGTCATCATGAGCATATGTGGTGTCAAATTACACTATAACATATTCCCCCTAATGTGTGAGGTCAGAAGAGAAATTGATGTCCAAAATACATTACAAATAGTCATGAGATTGTGGAGGGGCCATTGGGTAGGAGTAGTTGAAGACCAATCCTAGAACAATAGTTACAATAGAAACAAGAAAGACACTCTCTTCTGAAGTCAGGAATTCCCATGCTTAAGTGTGATGTAAGCATAGCTACCAAATCAAGTACACTGCAGATCCATGAGTGATAAAAATATAATTGATGTCCATGGCGATGAAAAAAATCTACATAGTGGATCCATGTAATATATATAAACATCAATCATGGCCACGAGAAAAATACATAGTGGATCCATGCAAAAAAATATATCATAGAAACAAATGGATACATACTGAATCTATGTCTCATAATTGAAATAAAGGATATATGGAACCAATGGAGTGCACAAACTGATCCTCCGCAAGTACCAATGTCGAAGAGGGTGGTACAATAAATACAAGTTGGGTAGGAGAACAAAATATGTGATGCTCATACTTCACCTGAAGTCTTCAAAACAATTCGTTGTGGTATGAGTCTACACTATCAAATAGATTTGTTGGAGCCGAACATAGTGAAACATTGTTTCATTACCGATCATTGAAGTATACAGTTAACAAACGTGAGACAACCCATAAATAATGATAATAGGTTCCAATGTACCTAGTAAAATGTAACAAGTGTGAATAATGGATCTGATGTCAAACACCTGATAGAATATATAAATAAGGGGACATTGATGTATTCCCACTATTAGTAACAAGGGAACCTACCACTGATAACTAAAATCCCAAAGGTACTAAAAATGACTCTAGATCCCTATCCCAGAGCAAGATGTGTTGAAGTAGATATGAAGAGATCCGCTGGAAGGAAGGCATTAAGGCATCCTTAATCATCCAACATGAGGGGTAATAGAAGGCCAAATATTTGGAAGGACTCGAATGAAAATATTGTAAGGACCACACCAAGGTACAACTTCAACATGCACTAGATGAAATAACACATGAAAGAGACTCTATGAATAGTATCCAATGATGAATACTAGCAACAAAGATGAGGAATCCACCAATGGGGTCAAATGGAAACTGAGGTACCACACGAATCCATATGTCTGATAATGGTTATTGACGTCGAAAAGAAGGGAAATTGTTTAATTAGTTACCAATGATGGTTTGTCATCTGTTGAGCACAAGGTCACCTATCAATGATGTAATAGGCCTAGGGTGAAACTCTAGGTCATACTCTTAGAGAGATGTGTCATAGTCGATAATAGAAGACCCACCAACAAAACGTCAATGGGGACCTTCCATATTAGCATGAGTGAGATACAAATATACTTTTGAAATCGAGAAGTACTTGACTAACACGGTGTTGGGTTCCTTTTGCCACAAGGGTGAGAAAAATGAGGTCCCTTAACTATCTAGTTAGTATATCCAGAAAGAAAAATAGAGAGTTAGTTGGTTAGTGGCTCAACTAACAGAAAGAAACAATAAATAAACAAAAATGAAACAAATTCAAACTAAGCAAATAATAACTTGAAATGAATGCACAAAGAAAACACAAGAGATATACCAAGTAAAATGATCTTCAAATTGATACTCCTTGGAGAAATGTCGTAACTTATGAGTCCCCTCTTCCTCCTTGGAAAGGCTCTTGAGTCCCCAAGTACAAAGTCTTCTTTCTACTATCAATGGATAACAAAGGAAAATGGTGAAGAAAAGAGTGGTGGACTACTCAAGAGGAGAGATTCCTAACAATTTCTATGGATTCCCAAAGCTTTCTAACTGGAAGATGGTTTCCCAAAGCTAAAAATGAGCAGCATAACAATACTCAAATGTTTCTTCTTTTTTGCATACAATGGCCCTTTATTTATAGGAGGATGGAAATACTTTTCCCAACTAGTTTCAAATGTGAATGTGAGTCCCTTGGAGGTACCTCCCATCCTTTTCAGTGATCCCAAGGAGAAATTTGGGGGCGATTTCGACTATGGGGGAGATCCACTCCATCCCAAAAGTGGTTGAGGCCCACCAAACTCATCAATGCATTGTTTCGGCATCCATGCGGTTCTTTCGACTGCCAGTCACACACTGCATGCACTGTGTGCATCGTACACCATGTTAGCTCGCATGGATGTGCATGGGCTACTTTTGTTGAATGTGCGCAGATTTACAGAACCAATTTTATATAGTTTTATGATTGTATTTCCAAAATGAGTATAATCCTTCCATAAGTATTGGTAGTATGATGTGTTTTTGTTAATTGTTTCTTCATCCATTGTTTGTATTTGTAGTGAGTGATTTTATGGTGAGAACATATGCCCCTTGATGTGTGAGGTTAGGAAAATACATATATCCAAAACACATCATTGTTTCTTTTGGTGATGGATGACATTGTGTAGAAAGTGAAAAAACTTGAACATGAGGAGCTATGAGAGCCACCCGTCAGAGGGAGAGGGGACAAAAGATCAGTACAAAGTATGATAGAAAAAAAAAAAGTGTTTGTACAAACAAGGCAGGCATGCCCCATGCTCATATCATGATACCATAAAGGGATAGAAGTAATTGAACATGTTGATGAAGTAGATACCTGCAGTTCCCTCAGGGGCGTGAAAAGAAACAGATGACAATTTCGACGATAAAACTGGCTCTGAATCGAGTGGTGAATGACTCAGAGCCATTGATGGCCTAACAAATTCAGAGGTCTTCGACTGCTACTGAAAACTGCAATGGTCACAAAGTAAGATCCACTTTAACATAAAACTATGTTGGAGTCGAATGTCATGGGGATCAATGACATCATAGAGAAATGAGGACTCTCTTTGTGTCATCCGAGGCTACTCATTGTCAATGGAATGTGAGCTAAGATACTACCACCTTTCTAGCAATTTGTTGATGTCGACACGAAAGGTGATGCGATGATAAGAAGAAAAGGGATTATGGATGTCCGGTTGATCAAAATGGTGTGAGAAACTGTATTGGGACCAATAAATGGGGTGATAATCAATGATCATGAACGATGTATGGAATACATGGGATATAAGAAATTTCCTTGGTTGGAGGGTATGGATGGATGGTAGAAATCATAAAATATTATCTGGGGTCAGGGGGACAACCAGATATAGGAAAAACTGTGCTAAATGGGTGAGACTGCAAGGAGATGTAGCATAGGTCAAAATATAGAGAGATATGGGACACGAAGGTCTATGGTGGTAAATTTTTTGGCTTGGATACAAATGAATTGTAGAGAGTGTGAGGGAAGTGAGATGCCCCAACCAAGGGTAATAGGGGTTGCGATGTGCCAAAGTAAAATTCCATTAGGTGCAATGGAAAAAATATACCTACACATAATGAAATGTAAAACATGCTTTTTACAATTACCAAATGAATAAATAATGGGGTTGAAAGTACATGTGCAGAAATGGGTGCCCTAGTGAAGTATGGCTTGGTCTATATAAGGCGCAAGTAGATATTGGTGGAGGGTGGGGGCCAAATTGGTTAGTTTTTGTACCAAGTAGATGAATGGAGGATGACATTGCATATGGGCAATTGATGTTGGATGATATGGAGGGTTAATGATAATTCAGAGGTGCATTTAATGTAACCAAAAGAATAATTTCGATGTCCATAATGGGGTGGTTAACATGATGATGAGGAATAAGTATGAGGTTCTTTCTCTAGGGTGTAACACTATCGGGACTCTYGAGCCTAATGTATATAAAAACATGTGTTTAAATATGCCAAGGGGGAAATATATGTGGGACAAATCATGGAGGTGAGAGAGTTACCTAATGATGGTACCTAAATGCAACAGAGGTGATGGTAATACAAAGATGGGTGTGGGGACCTTGAGGATAAATGTCAGGGRGTATGATTGGASAATGAAACTATGAACATAGGGTTGAATTTTATGCAAGTTTGGAATATATTTMTAGAGAATCCAAGGGAGTCCATGAMTGATGGTGTGAAGGGGGTTATTGGTGGGGATCTGTACATTCAAACCAAATACCCAACATGAAACATATTTGAAAATAAAACATATATATAACAATTGCTTGATAGTGAAATATGGAAAAGTGATGCGTACCTGCACCAGGGGTGCCAAAAAGGGTCCCCGAGGCTCCARACTGGAATGAGTATCTGAGAGTATCRTTGTGAAGGTGAGGAAGTCTGGATCCCGTAGGTGCGAATGGTGTGAGAAACATAACTCAAATTCTCTAGAATGGGTGTGAGGAAGTTTTGTAAAAGGGCGTATATAAGGGCATGGGGCCCACATACCCACCTCATTTGTACTTGTTGTTGTAGAAGTTTGAGAGCTATCTGCATGGAAGTTTTAGAGCCGTGGGAGATCATACAAGTTTGGATTTGAGTGGCGTGAGATGTAGGTAATCTGTCAAAACCTCCTGCATAGTGTAGGCATGTTTTTGGGAGGGAAGGGGGCCATACGAAAGGTCGTACGTCAATTTGTTTGGGTGGGGTAGTGGGTCCACACGGGATATCCAAGGATATTTTCACATATATGCATGGGTTTAATTGATAGATCCACACACAGTGCATGGTTGTATCAACGGTACTCATGCATATGTGCGCATAGTTCGGATTTCCATCCACGCAGAGGAGTGTTGAGAATGGGTGTGGTCGTTTGAGTAATAGCTACGCCAAAGTGTGAGATTGTAAGAATGACAATCGTGCACATGTGAGCAGCTATCGAACAAACAACCGTGCACATAGGCATGTGAGAACTGCGTGAATTTTTGGTGAACATTCACACGGGAATGTGCAACTGTAAGTGAAACAGTCACGCAGATGTGCACAACTGTTATGGGAACAATCACGCAAATGTGTGCAACTCTTATGGGAATAGTCATACATATGTGAGTGACTATTATGGGAACAATCACACATATGTTTGCAACTATTATGGGAACGGTCACGAAGTGGAAACAATGAGTTTGTGTTTCTTGATTGGAGTTCGTCATGATAATAAAATAACATAGTGTATGTTGTCGTGGATGCAGGTTACATGTCAGAGAGAGAGAATCCGATACAATGGAGGGAGAGATACTGGGAGTATCTTAGGAGGGAAGAGGGGGCAGATGCACAGATCTGGAAGCATTTGGCCCGGGTCGGTTTACTGCGATTTTTTTATTGTTCACTGATCTAGACCCAAGAGCAATTGCTAGACTTCATAGTGTGGATGTGGTAGCCAGATTTGTAGTGTTTCTCGGTGTGTGAGCCATATTTGCGTATTACCACTGATATTGACATCTACTTTATTATTAGGCTCTCATTCTGAGGGGTTTCTTTGGCAGAGCATATGTGGTTGTCGGCTGAGATGATGGTGGGGGTTGGGCTAGACGATACTGCTTGAGGACAACAAAGATGAGTGGTGGCTCTATCATCATCAACTCCATTGATTCTCTTGAGGTAGATGTGCTTTGTGCTATGGTGGTCTATATCCATGGGTCACTGGGGATGTAACACATTTATGGAATGCACATGGTTGTTGTAGAGTAGTCCATGAATGGTCGAATGTTTTCTTGGGACCGGTTGATGCATGCCTGGATGGTGGCACACTTGGATCAGTGTGTAACGATCATAAGTGGTGAGTTTTCCTTTGGGTCGGTTTTGTGCGCATTTATGTTTTAGAGGGTGGTATTGCTACACCCTTAGGCTATTTTGGATCTGTCAACGATGTAAGATGTGAGGCTGATGAGGTCGTGATATTTATTTCCCTGAAAGGGGGGGGTGTCATGGGCCACTAATTTACCCCTACATTCGAACGAGTCTAGTGGAAGACCCCTCAGGTATTCTTTGAGTTCTCATATCATGGGGTGGATTTTCAATTCCATCCAAGAATACGTCTGCTTCCTAGGGAGGGCTGGGATGACAGAGGTGAGTGTATGACACTTTTGTATTTGTGCTTTGTCGTTGAGTTTATATATGTGTATATTGCTAGTATTGATACATCTTTGTTGGTTTTCTCATGCAGATGTGGGACTTGGTAGCCATGAGGTGGATTCTACTCAGGGTTGGAACATGAGTAGGTAGAGGAGGGGCAGGCCAGGAGGCATCATCGTTTTGATGATCTGGGGGCAAGCCCAACACATGTAGTGGGGGCAGGCCCAACGAAGGGATGGGGCAGAGTTGAGCCTGGAGAACATGATCAAGATATGGAGGAGTTGAGGAGGCACCTCAAGGGTGTTTTGGACAGAGTTCCTGAGGACTTATGGCTTCAGATATGGGACGAGGGTTCCCTGGAGTTGCGCATTAGTGGGGACTTGTGTTGGCAGTYGGTGATTCGATAAGAAACAATCAAGGATGATTTTAAGGATGGAAATTTATTTTAAAATGTAGAAACCTTGGCGAATCCTACTAATCCTTCATATGCCAACTATAAATGATTGGCGATATTTTTGTAAAAATATTCAAATTTCTAAGGATTTTATATAGTTTTTATAAAATTTTGGCGATTTTTAAGGTAAAATAATTTTATCTTATAGAATTTGGGTGAATCATTTTTAAATTAGTGAATCTCATTTTTGGAAAAACCATGGAAAATTAGCCCATGAGCGAAATTTAGCCCCTAAAATCATCCCTGGAAACAATTACTGGTGCAACTATGACAAGGCAGATCCCTTTTGTGGATATTTTGCCTGGGGGAGATCCATCAGATGGTGATGATGTACCACATCTAGGGTCACGCTAGGTGGTAGGAGGAATGTATATAGGTTGGTCCTAGTTTTGTACTATGTAGGAGTCGTTTGAACTCCCCTTTTGTATCGATGTGATGAGAGGGCCTAACCATGGAGCTAAGGCGTATATGTACTTATTTTTGTATCAAACACATGAGTGATCTATATATATGAGTAGACTTTTTGGGACATGTGTGAATGTATTTGATATGTGTTTTGTATGATATGCTATGTGTTCTTGTTTTATCTGTCGATGGATGCATGCAACATGTATGTTAGTGTGATAAATTTCAATCTAGTACTTTATTAGCTATGTTGTTTTAACAAATGTGATCGACTCAAAATTTGGTAGCAAAAGTTTGAATTGAAGGTACTTGTGATATAGTCATGGATCACTGACACAATACACATTGTTGAGCTGATAGAGAATGAGTTGAGAATCAAAGAGAACACTAAGGTGACAGATATGAAGGTGACTAGTCTCGGAGAGGAGACCAATGATGACAACATATTCATCTTGGTTATTGGTGGTGGGGTCAAGGCATATGCCGCTAGAGTGGAGCAACATAGGGTCGGGGGTGTAAATGGCTCAGGCATTCGAGGAAAGATTCTTGGTCTAGTGACTAGCTTCGTCCACGTACCCGATATGGTAAGTGAACAGAGGGATAATTCATCTGTTGACACAAGGACACTGGATTAGGATCACATAATAAGAGAGCTATATCAAAAATACTAAAAACAACTATAAACACAAGAAAAACCTAAGGTAAAATGGTTACGCTCAAGGGTAGAATTTCTTCAAGTATAAACCATTGACCAGGTCCTTGAGTGTGGAATAATACATAGGTTCCCTTTGTAAGGCAATGACATATGACATAGGGTCCTCACCAAATGGAGTCAAATTTGTCATGGCTGAGAGTAACATGGGTGGTATCATAGGACAACACAAGGTCACCTTCGATAAATGACTGAAGGTTAAATTGGTCGTCAAAGGTGGATTTGGTCCACTTTTTTGCTGCTTCATTGTTTTGTAAGGATTCCCGCCGATCTTCATCGAGTGATTCGAGGGAAAACAATCATTTCTCAAGTGGTGGTGTGTTGGGAAAGATCTTGATCATAGTGTGTAGCATTGGGATTTTTCACCCAATGAGGAGTACGGATTCGATTTCATGGACTAAGTGGAAGGGCATGAAACTAGTGATCGTTTTGATATTTTTCTGATATACCCATAAAGATGGGAAAATCATATGATGCCAATTGGTCTTGTGTTTGTCAAACGTACATTGAAGCATAGTTTTGAGGACTTTGATGATGAACTCAACTTTCCCATTGGATTGTGGGTAATAGGGTGAGGCAAAATCATGGGTGAATCCTAATTTGGCTGATAGCTCCATGAAGACTTCATTTTCAAAGTGCTTACTGTGGTCGGAGACTAGTTGTAGGGGGAACCTAAAGTGAGAGATTCCATGGTTGAAGCAAAAACGTGTCATTGTGTCAGTTGTATTATTTAACATGGGCATAGCTTCAACCCATTTGGCGAAGTAGTCAACGACGACTACAATGTACTTATTTCCATTTCTATATGGAGGGTTTCATGTCATGTAATTGATGCCCCATTTACAGAAGGGGCCATCAGAGATGAATGGGTGAAAGAGGGTAGGTGGTGCTCGAGCCTTATGTGCGTATAAAGGACATTTTTTGTATCGCTTAATTGTGTGTATGCAATGATGAAAAAATGTGGGCCAAAAATATCCTTCCCGAATGATATTTTGAGTAGTGGACATGCCAGATAAGTGACTACCGCATGCACCACTGTGACAATCATTCAGAGCAGTATCGACCTCTTCCAGGGTGAGGCATCATTGAAGGAGCATGTTGATGCCTCTACGGTAGAGAATGTATCCTATGAGATGGTACCATGAGGCTTGGTGTTGGATACAATGTAGGTCATCCATAGATAGGTAGGGACCGAACTAGACCAAAATATCATCATACCATGGGTCTATTGATGATATGAGAAATAATTTCTCATCAGAGAAATCCTCATTGACTGGGGGGTCTGTGAAGTTAGATGGAAATTCTATGAGGAGTTCGAACAGGACAAGGGATTTCTCACTCTTTGGGGTGGAAAACTCTAGAGAATAATGATCTAGAGAGCAAATTTACCATTGATCTGGAAAGGACTCAATAGGTAATTCATGGGGTTGGAATCTACAACTACTTTGGTGGTATGAAGCAAGATATAATGGCGCATCTTTTGAACTACTAGGATGAATGTTAGCGCTATATTCTCCGCATGATTGTATTTAAGAGGTGGCCTAGAGAGTTTCTTACTAATGTAGTATATAACATGTTCACATTGATCATTGTCAACCTGGATGAGGACTCTGGTGACAAAAACCTCTGAGGTAGATAGGTAGAGTATCTAATCCCTATCATAGTCTGGGGGACTGATTAAGGGGGATTTTTTGAGTGCATATTTGAGTGAGTCAAAGGAATCTTGGGTATGGTGATCCTAGTGAAATGGGATATCAAAACTAAGTAATCATAGGAATCCATGGTCATGAATAGCATAGTCAGGAATGAACTATCACAATAAATTGACTTTCCCTTGGAGGCTTTGAAACTGGAGTAAGTTCCTAGGAGGAGGAATTTCATTGATAGCCTGAACTTTAAGGGGGTCTACAGTAATTCCCTACTGGGAAACAATGAAGCCCAACATGCGGCCTGCAGTGACATAGAAGACACATTTAAGCGGGTTGAGCTAAATGTTGTATTGTCGACAACATTCAAAGATGATTCGTAGATCCTCTATATCATGTTGGGAAAAATTCTTGGACCGAGTCGTAAAGTCATCCAAGTAGGAAAGAATGATGTGAGTGAGATCATGGAAAGAATATGTCATTGTGCATTGGAAAGTTTCCTTGATGTTTTTGAGTCTGAAAGGAATGATGTAATAGGAAAAAGGTTCCCCATAGGGTTGTGAAAGAATTTTTGTACTGATCTTCCTGACTGATTTGGATTTGGTTGTAGCTAGAGAATCCATCCATGAGGGAGAGGATTTCATGAATGATGCAAGCATCGATGACTTGATCGATGAAGGGGGTGGGGAATTTTTTTTTGGGACAACCTTGGTTGAGGTCATGGAAGTCTATGCAAACTCAAATGGTGCCCTGTTTTTTATTGCCAAGGACATGATTGGAAACCCTAGATGTAGATGTAATGGGGTAAATGAAGCCAGTTGTGTGTAGTTTGTCGATCTCATCTTTTATCGCCATGGATTTGGAAGGGTAGAGGGGGAATTTATTTTGGCGAACAAAGGAAACGTCAGGACAAATGTCAATGTGATGTTCAACAATGGCTGGGTCTAACCCTGGAATTTCAGTGTATGACTAGGAAAACACATCCCAATATTCCTAGAAGAGGGATTTATATGCTACAATTTCCTCTGGGGAGCATGCTTCCCCCAAGGTAATTTCTTCTACAACATTGGGTTTGAATAAATTTTTGATCTTGATGATGGGTGAGATATTAGCAATATTACCTTCTTCAAATGCATTAGGTGCAGGTATTAGATTTTTGAACTAGACTACATAGTCGAATGTGATAAAATCTTTAGCTTCGATGGTATAGACATGGGAGTCTGTAGGTGGTTGAAAGGTGTTTTGTGTCAGGAAAAGGGATCGGTGATGAAAATCATACCATGGGTAATCAGAGGAGCATAGGACCTCTAAGATGTCTTCATAGAATTGAAAGGTGATGGAGTACAAGAAGTCTATAACATGGGAGAGTGGGGTGTTGAGATTCACGGGGGGTAGTTGGTGGTGGTTGAATAACGTCATTCATCCCTGAGGTATATGGACCTATGGGAGGGGAATAGGAACTTTTGGTAGACATCATGAACCAAATATCCATATATGAATTGGATGTCTAATGTTCTCGAGGAGGGAAAATCTCGTAAATTGGTGTTACAAGAGAGTTTGTAGGATTGGATGGGAAATATATGCCTCGTGGTGGAATACATATGGTAAGTGGAGTTGAAGGATAAAGATATGGTCATGGAGGGGGAATATCATAATTGTAGGGATGAGGATTTTGCACAATTTGAGTCATCTGGGTGTGTACAGGTGGTGTAATTGGTGGGATGGAAGCCCTCTAGCGTGTGCATCCCTCAATTACGAGTAGGCATCAATATGTGTAATGATCCATCTGGTGGCACAATGTGCAAGGGCATCACATGTGCTCATTTACTGAAGTAGAAATATAGTGAATGTCAGTAATGGTTGATACATAGGAATATGTGGGAAATATGGTTTGGTGTACCGCTACTAGGGTAGTCCTAAATTGAGGGAGGGTTGGGCAGTGGTGCCTTTAATGGTCATTCTGAGAGAAGATCATGCAAGCGTGCCTAGTTCTCAAACTAGGAGGTTTGGAGGAGGAAGGTTCCTATGAGGCTAGTGGGGTTGCTGGTGTGGGTAGTAGCAGTGTACTTATGGGTTTTGGAATGAGAATTTGTAACTTGGGTAAAGTGGGGAAAATATTGGCAGGGTTTCCAACGATGTTGCACAATGCACATGGGGGGTATGTGGGGTGGGGAAGGGAGAAGAAGGTTCCTTCTTTTTTCCTGTTCCTCATTTGTTTGTGGAAATTCCCCCTATTCGAGAGTTAGCATCTCCTATAGTGGTAATATTTCCCCCAACTTTGTGACCAATTGGGTGAGTGGATCAATGAGCCACTAATTGAGGTAATGGGATCATGGGTTACGGTGGAAGAGATAAACTTGGTACCATAGCTGGTGGTTCTAGATACCATACATGGATGGATATGACCATATTTGGTAAGGTGAGGTAGTTGCAACTTGATATGTTGTTACTTCTGGGGGGGATAAAAGAAGGGTATTTGGGTGATGGCCTGTGGGACTGTCTGCCAAATGGGGATTTGACCCATGGGTGGTGGAATCTCTGATGGTTTGTCCTGAGGAGTCTGTATGGGGATTTCATTTGTAAGTAGAGTGGTTAGTTGGGAAGGAGTGAATGCGGAGTATAATGGGATCTCGATAGATAGGGGGTTGGGTATCTCTACTCCGTCGATTGTGACAACAAAAATAATGGTGGTGGTGGGATTGAGGTGTGGGAAGCCTTTGTATGTACCAATCAAAGATGGATACTGAAATATCCTTGGTCCAATGTCTATCATTGGGACAAGGTCGGTGCTTGAGTGGATAAGTGGAAGAATTTTATCAATGTGTCCTAATTGGTTGGGTTCATGCTGGGTCAATTGATCAATGGTTATGATTTTCCCGTTTTGAGGGAAGAGCATGGTGCGAAAGACTGGGGAAACTATGGTTTGCATGTTGTACATGTAGCTTCATGCAAAGAGGAAATTGTAATCCAATTCGGTGTCAATGACTTCGATGTTGATGAAATTGTCTTTCCCCCTAGCTCGACTGGGACGTTTTGATACAAGCCTTCGGGTTGGGATGGGAGACCATCATAAGCTTGAAGAGTGATGGCAGAGGGGATCAAATTAGGTGAATCGAGTTTCCGCCACACTAATTTGGACATGATGAAATTGAATGCTCCTTCATTTATGATGCAATGATGGACGATGATATTCCATATTTTGACAGGGATCTAGAACGCGACTAATGATGGGAATCATGGGTCTTCTCTGTCTAATTCAAATGTGATTAGACGAGTGTCTACAGGATCTATTGCCCCCAATTATGAAAGTAAGACCTTTCATTGGGAAGGGAATGTTAGAAGGACTTCCATAACTGACATGGAAGCATGTGATTGAGTGAGATAGTCAATAAGACTATAGCTATGGGAATCCCAAGCATGAGGATTATGCACATTCCTGCATAAGGGTGCGCAAGGCATGTGGGTGATGGCTTTACTGTTAAGACAAGGGATCATAAATGGTTTTCCAATTGGTGGATGGGGAGAATCCAAAGTGATGGG
>JASDQU010105268.1:24163-41192 GCA_032191745.1 Picea mariana
TGTGCATCGAGAGCTATGAACTGGCCCAGGGCGTTGCCAATAGCTCTTAAAGAACCCTCATTCCAGTGATGCAAAGGGAGGCCCGGTAAAAGGACCCATAGGTGACGGTGTTGGAAATAATCGGCGTCAAGGTTGAAGGCCAGTCGCCACCTCTTTAGCATAATACTGCTCCCGCCATAGGTCAAGAAAGAGGAAAGTAATAGTGAAGCATCATCAGGCTGTTTGCAAATGAAACAGAGCCAACCTTTCTTTAGGTAGAGAACCTCCGGTGAATATCCCAGAAGAGGTGTCCAAGAAAGCTTTATCCACTCTTCCAGTGGCTGTCTGCTTAGACTCTTATAGGAAACACGACCCACCAAAGCACTGATCGACATTCTGCACAGGTCTTCCAGTCCCACGTCGTCACACAGCACTAAACGCTTTGTTTTTTTGGACGCTTTCCACACCTTCCGGCTTTGTGGGGCTCTAAAGGTAGGAGAAATGTCCCTTTGGAAGTCCAGGAGATTAGTTCGGGCCTGAGGAAGTCTGGGAGAGGCAGAGAAAACTTCGGGGGGATGGATGGGCACTAGGGGGCTCCCGGGGCCAGTAGAAGTCTCAGGGCGACTTATAAAAGAATCCTGACAGTTTGTAAGAGCATCAAATTTAGCGAATAATCCTTCCTGATTCCAGATTATTTCATCGGACGGATTCATCAGTAGGTCCGTCATGATCACAGGAAAGACGCGGGGACGAGGTCGGGGGCCCTCGAAAAAGACAAGACAACAGGATCGAGATAGTGGAAGGAGAGCGTCAGTGGGGTAGTCAGGATAAAAAATCAAGGGGTTTCTGTCTGGGGAAGGTAAGCACAGTTATTTAAAAGATGGACAAAGAGACAAAAAACAGGGGTCCCCGCCTCAAGCTCAGGGTCACCCAACACGAGCTCTGAAAGTATCTGTTTAAACGACTGTAACAGTAGGGTCAGAGGACTGTAAAGGGCTTACCATAGTGAGAATAACACAGGTAATCCCGAGCACTCTATGGATCCGGAGGGGGGACGAAGGGGGCCCTGTAACACCTGGTTTGAAGTTCGCCCGCCATTTTCACCAGGATCAAAAATTCAAAAAATCGCCATCAGACCCGCCAATACGTTGCCTGTGGGACAATGGATATTGCACCCAGAAAATGGTTCTAGATATTTTCTACCAACATTAAACACTTGACTATGTGTGAGCACTTTGAAAAGTATTTTTTTGTGGAAGTTAGGTTTGGAAAAATTCGTTTTCTTTAATTATTAAAAATGTACAATTTCTTTAATGAATAGTATTAAAGATTTTTTTAATTAACAAAAATAACAATATTTGTATTAAAATAAGTAGTAGTTAAGTTGAATATGTAGTAATTTTTTAACAAAAATCAACATTACTATCATATATAATAGAAAGATCCAAATCATTCTTCACAAAAAAGAACTTCAAAAAGTTTTTGTTAATGTAAATTCTATAAAAGACACCTAAAATTAACATTATAGTACATAACACTAGAGTAGATTCATTTTAACTTTGGATTTATCATACAATTAGTCATAGACATTAAAATCTTCGAGATGTTATGGATCTAGGCTAGTTCTTTATATGTGTGTGTGTATGTGTGAAGTGTCAACTCCATGTTGAGCATGGAAGGAATTGCACATCTCCCTTACTCAACCCACCATTCAAATGTTTTAACCATAAAGATTTTTTACTTTTAATTACTCTATCTATATGAAGTTGATATAAAATTATTTTACTTAAAGGTAAATGTTTATAAATTATTTTACTTAAAGGTAAATGTTTATATAAAATTATTTTACTTAAAGTAGATGCAAACATTTTTTAAATGCCACGTGTCAACTTTCAATTCTTAATATATATAAAGATGATATTAAAATAGTTCTACATAGAAATATTTTTTTTAATCTATTTGAACCTGTGACCTCTTAAGATGAAACACATGTTCTTAACCATTAGACCCACTTTGAATTTTTTTAATATTAAGCATTAAAGGAATTACACATATCGCCTAGTAGAAAGTACCCATTTTTTTACTTTTAATTACTCTGATCTCTTTTTCTTTATAGAGTTAATATATAATTATTTTAAGTAAGATGGATATTGAAATATTTGATTTATAAATTGAAATTGAAATATGTTTTTGTTATTAATATTTTTTTAAATGTTACATGTCAATTTCATGTTTAAATTACACATCTCAAGAATAGTAAAAAACACCTTTTAATACAATAAAATATTAATGAAAAAAAGTGTAACCAATATTAATGATATTAATGGATTGAGATTCCCACTTACCCAAATACACATATTCAATCATTTAATTAACTGTTTCCTTTTTCTCAAAATTTTTCATGAACATATAAAAAAAATTAAAAAATATATATTTTAAACTGAGAAAATTGATATGTTGAAATAAGTTTATGTTGCTCTAGTGTTTATCTTTAAAGTTTGATGGGTTATTTTTGAAATTTGAAGGATTATTTTGGACCGTTAATATTTAGTTGGGTGATTAGAAAATTGTTGTAATTCACTTAAAAACACAATTTCCAATTTTTTTTAATAAAAGGATGTTTTTTTTTGGTTATTAAAAAAAAAAATCCTATAATATTTTAAACTTGCTTTTAAAATCATTCAACAATTCAGAATTTGAACATTTTAATCATAGAAAGATTGTTGAACCTTTTTAAGATTGGAAAGTTTGTTAAACCGTTTTCTATAAGATGAAATAACAACCACATGACTTTTGAATTTTTTAAGATGGGAAAGTTTGTTAAACCGTTTTCTATAAGATGAAATAACAACCACATGACTTTTGAACTTTTGAATATTGAAATTTTATTTTGTATATGTCCATGAGACAATTGTACATTTGTTTTTAGTTTAACCACATGACTTTTGAACTTTTTAAGATTGGAAAGTTTGTTAAACCGTTTTCTATAAGATGAAATAACAACCACATGACTTTTGAATTTTTTGAATATTGAAATTTTATTTTGTACATGTCCATGAGACAATTGTACATTTGTTTTTAGTTTTTTAAGGTTGATATTAACCTTTGGATATTTTATATTGTCTCGGTGAGAGCATGAAAATAAATAATGATCTCTCTTCACATCAAGGTATGATTTCACTATTTGAAAATTCTCTTTCCTTTGCTTTTTTTACCTAAGAACTAACCATTGTTTTTAACTTTTACTCTTTAGTGTAGTTTAACTAGGGAGGCTTGGCCTTTCACATGTGTTAATAATTAATTGTTTGTTTTTTTGTTTTTGTTTTTTTGTATTGTATGGTGATAGTGAAAATATAATTTTTACTTTTTCAAGACCTCACAAGAGTTCATAGCAGTACTACTCCATCACCCATGCTCAATAAACATACTATGCAACACATCCCAGCATGCAAGCTGCAAATTAGTGATACAAAAAACAGAGTATAAAATCCCATCAGATTCCAGATAAAGAAGCTAAACCAGTAGCTGCACGCCCTCAAAAGAAACTCGAAGTGTTTGACCAACACCGCATGCCCCAACAAGACCTCAAAGTGTAGACCATATCATCGCACGCCCCCAAAATGTACCTCAAAGCTCTGGTCCAAACCCTTAGATAGGCAAAGTGTGGCACATGAAAATGTTTCGGGAAAAAAATGGCTTCGTATAGTCTCCTCGACCCCTCTCAGCCCCTAACAGCTGTCGCAAGAAAACCGTCACCGCCAGCAGATAGGCCCCTCGCGCCTACAATGGTGCTCCACGTGGATGCCTGCACCGTCGCCACCCGATCCTCCACCGCTGCCGTTCATGACCCTCTGAAGCCCCATCTCGACTGCAGGAAGTTTCGCCTTGCTGACCTCCAGCCAAATGCCAAACAAGGATTTGGCCGCAACCTGCAGACAGGTCCTCTCGCCCCCATACAAGATGCTCCACCCGATTTCCTACAACGCGGCCACCTGTATCCACTACCAGTGCCGACCGAAACCCTCTAAAAGCTGCATCCCGCCCGCCCGCTCTGGAAGGGTTTTATGCCTACACACGCCCTTCACCAAGAAGAAACCAGGGATGTGGCTAGCAAAACCTAGCCGCAGAGCCCACATTATCGTAACCCTAACTCGACTCTCAAACCCTTCGCTCTAAATTTATTAGTTCTTGTGAAGGCAAACAGAGACTCTAGCATTCAATACAACATTCACTCTCAATTAGTTTGAGTTTGACTACAAATTTTTTTAGGCTTTTCAAACTTTTTTATAGGAAAAAAAAAGGTTATTTTTTTACAATATTTAAATTTATTTTATTAAATATACTATTGGCGAACAAGATCAAAGTCTTATTGATGAGCTCATCTTAGATAAGATAGATAAAACTAAGTTTTCGGTCTATTATAAATCTTTAAAGAGGTTGACACAATGCATTTTCTGCAATGTTACATATAATCCAAGTTTAGTGCTTCTGCATACACCACTTTCTCCACTTTCTCCATCATGAGGTGAGTATTGACGACAATCTACCACCATTGTCTTTTGACAACACTCTACCACCATTGCCCACTGCCATAAGGTGCTTTTGCATATGCCTTTCTCAGCCTTTCTCCACTCCACCACCATAGCCTTTCTCCATCACCATAGGGTGCTTCTTCATATATTTGTGATTATACAATACATCACAACATCACCGTTGTGCATATATTTGTGATCTACACATACTATACATCACCACATCATGGGTTAGCTAAAGATATATCATTTATTTTTCATTATACAATACATCACAACATCGCTGTTCTCAACATCACCACAATATCACCATTCAATCATCGTTCTACATATATTTGTGATTTACATATACAATACATCACCACATCCCCTGTTAGCTGAAGATACATAGTTCGTGGGATGAAAATACATCGTTCATGGGATAAAGATGTTGTTGAAAGGCTGAACATCCTAGATCTACAGTTAAGGTACAAAGAATCTACTATGGCTTACATCCTTACATCTTACAGTGATTTATCATAAAAGAATGGATAGTGATAATAAATCATTCCTAACTAAAAATTGTTATATAGATATCATAATTGATTTCATTGTATGAGAGGATATTAAAGAATAATAGTGAATATAAGGTTTATAGCATTTCCTCTAACTAACCCCTATTATCCATCCAATGGCGATCAAACTTGCATTCTCGTACTAGTATTGTGAACTCATAACAATGTACACACTAGGAATAGATTTTCAAAGTGAGATAAAAAAAATCATGTCAAATTAATTATATACATAATATAAGGAAACATGAATCATCTTCAAGTTTATATGTTGTCCCAAAAAGCTAAGTGTCATAAGATCAAGATCATGGCCTAGTAAGCTATAAATGACATTTCATGATAAACAAAAATATACAGATCTTCTTTGTATTGATCCAAGCCAAAATCACAACAAACTTTTTAAAATAGAACATGGGCAACGACGAGCTGACCTTCTCTCACTCTTGAGTATTGTGCACATATAACTTATTGAATTTGAAGAGAGCAATTCTCTCGTGTCTCCCCCGTGGGCATCGAGCCATCCAGTCTGTTCAACAACATTGTCCGCACCAGAAATAAACTTTATGTTTAATTGGACCTTAATTTTCTACATCTTATTTTGTTTCCTCTTGACTGACACCATTTTGAAGTTTTGGTGGATGAAGTTGTACTCGATGGTGTCCACTTTCTTTGCACCAAACAAACAAAATAGAGAAGTAATAAAGAAAGGAGATGTGGATTCAATATAATATTTTGGAAAGCGTGCTTCTCAAAATATATATATATATATATATATATATATATATATATATATATATATATATAAAACAAAGTGTATACATGCAAATAACCATTAATGGGTATGGATCGACTATTAAGTTTCCAAAGAATTTCAAAAGTAGAGATACAATGAAGAAACAATAATAAATAAATATAAAAAAGGTCCAGGCTTAAATGAATTTCTGGTATTAATAACCACCATAATCTCATCTATAAGAAAAGAGACAGCTACATCGTTATTGGTTAACTTCCCAACACTAGCATTGTCTACCTCTGAGAAAGCATGTCCTCTGCCTAGTGGTTGGTATGACAAAAACTCAACGGCTCAACATAAATTATTAGGAAAAAAATCATGGTGGCAGGATTTGGTTAATCAAATGGACACGTTGCATTATGCATGGTAGGACTCACTAGGCCTCCTACTCCACAACTCCTTCAAGCTCTAAAGGCAAATGACCAAAAAGAATGATTGAGGGAAGGAACGGGCCTAAAATCAAAGTAAACCCATAGCAAATTGATTTTTGTTATAGGTGAAAATACTAAACAAACATAGGAAGATGAGCTGGTAAAAGAAAAATATGTTGTATATATACACACCCTTTTTGTCTATCTACTTATCTATCTAATACATGTGATTTGAAAATTTATAAAGCACATCCTAACAAGAAAGACCAAGTGAAACTAAAAGAAAAAAGCTTAGTTCTCATTAGTTTCGAGGAGCATAACTTGGCAATAGGAACAAATAGATCAATGAAGTATCTTACCTAAACCATGAGGTTCACGAGCTCCCAAACTGAAATAAGTGGATGACATTAACTTCCGGTTGATCACTCTTGAATAAAGCCATCCGGGAAGATTGGGGGATTTGTTGAATCATTCACTATTGTGATTGAGATTGCCGAGGCAATGGAACCCTCTCCTGCTTTTTGTTCTCTTGAATGGTGGTGCTTTCCTTGCAGAGGCTTGACACAACACAAGACTAATGTACATGAATTGGCTAAGCAGAAGCTTGGGCTTTGAAAAGTGAATCCACAAGGACAGTTTGAGAGCATGTTCACCTCACTAGTTGGCAAGCATGCATGGATCCACTAGACATTTGTAAATGTCAAAAACACCATCGATCTTTATGTACAATGCCAAGTTCACTGTAGAATTCCATGTACTTCCATAGCTTATTCGATTATGGTGAAACAATATACTCCTATAACTCGATTATGGTGGATGCTTAAGGTAAATGGACATTGTGAGAACTTATTAATTGTGTTACACAAATTCTAATACAATTAAATTACTATATTCACGTGGAAATAGTAATCGCCCTTCAATGAGGTGAACATATGAGAGTCAAAGTATTATTGATTGCATATGAATCACACATACCCAAATGCTAGCGTACATACCTTCTGGTCAACCTTCACTGTTAAAACTGGTATAAGGCGAGTCTTTCTTTGCACGACCTGACAAAGGATTGACCACAGACGACAATACAAGACACAAAGTTGTGCCTGAACTGATTGCTTTGGATCTAGAGGCTCTATAAGGTGTTATGCATATGCAACTAGATGATCTAAAACTGAATATGAAACAAATTCCTCAACTTCTTAAAAAAAAATGGTCCATCAATGCCAAGAACTTAAGCACTAGCAACAATTTCTAAGCCTAATCATTAGACTCGGGCAACACTACAACAATTGGCAGTCACAACCATCAACAACAACCTTATTATATTTTTAGGCCATGTGTTTGATCAAATTTATAACTACTGAATTTATGTAGTCTTTTCCCATCCCTCCATTGCTAGGGCTAGAGAATTTGCTTGCTGCTCAGTTCCAGGTCAAGAACTCAAAGCACCAATTTAAGAATCAAGGATGAAGTATAACACAGAGAAACTCTCCATCATAGTGACACTTTCCATCATGCGTTATCCCTATCAGTTGGGGAAACTACTATACTCTTAGATAAGATATATGTTATTTGTTGGTTTTACATGGATTCATTCTCGTGCTCAAACTCATTGCTTCATTGAACTTGCTTCAATCGTATTCTTCATAAGGATCTTCAACAAAGAGGTGCTTGGGATTGGACCCCGCTAGGCTCTCTTGCTACAAAGAAACTAGTGCATCCCATCCAAACCAGTGCGCCCCCCACCAGGTTCTATTGCTACAAAGAAACCATGCCTAGGAGATATGGGAAGGAGAGCACTTCCCACATGGAGTAAATAATGAATCCATATAGACAAAATAAACAATAAAGAAAGTGGGCTCCGTGAAGTATGTCAATACGATATAAATATTGGACATTTCACTTTTCGAGGCATTCTCTTTGGAGTCCCGACACCTTTCTACAAGTTGCATAATAGGCATGCAATCCTTTAGACATGTGAAAAGATAGTTCCTCCTCAATACATATGGGTTCACTTGTTCAATTATTTATAATTTGTGGATTCTATAATGACAATTATGACTTGGACAATTTCATTGAGGTGAACGAGTATTTATTCTTTGCTTTGTATTTTCAATGAAAACAGGTGTCCTTGAAGGGATATTAGTTGGGCATAACTTCCCTTTAGATCGTAGGAGTTTTATTTGGCTGGAATGATAGATTTGTGAACACGTATTACCAGAATACACTTCATTGAATAATTAGATGCTATGGTTTTAGCAAAGGTAGTCAATAGTTGAAGAGCAGTGGAGACTTTTATGGTATATGTCATTAACACTGAGTAACAGATCATTCCTGCGATCTTTTGTTTTAGAATTAATTGAATGAATGATCTCTTTTATGGTGAACACTCTTTATTGGTAGTTGGAAGGTTAGGCGCACAGGGAAAAAGTCCATGCAATGGGGTAAACCTATAACGCCTTGATATCTTCGTTGTGTCTGAGTTTCTTTCAATAAAACTAGGGCCGATTTGTGGTAGTCTTTGATTTTGATTATGTCGTTACTTATTAAGTGATTTATTTGTAGGCCTTGCAGCCGATATGTACTCATGTGTTGCATATACAGAGGTATGTACTTTGTCTGTGATGCTACAAATTCCCATACCCATGCCTTTGCTATTGGGTAAACTGGGTAGTAAACTGTCTTTTCCCACAGGTGGGTGGACGTAATGGAGAAAACTATTTTCTTTCTTACAATTTGGGAAAGAAACTAATAATGGATCCCTCCTATTAAAGGTTTATAGAGGGAGGCTGCATGAATTGACTTATCTATGTGAATCCAAAAGGGAGTATGCTTTCCTTTCATTCCAACTATAATAAAAAATACAAGTGTTTCCAAGCCGAATTGAACCAGACTTGGATCATTGTTTTGAGTCATGTGATCATTATTTTTAGTAACCAGATCAAAGAAATTGATCATATCCACCAGCCTAAGTTCCCTCCTTTCTTGGTACGAAATGAAATTCATGTGCGTTCGAGTTGAGATGCAACGGTGCATCCTATCTCTATCTATTTTTACCAGAAACAATTACTAATGGCCCACAAACAAGTATTCAGGGCACCTACGACCCTCTTCGAAAGGATGTTGATTTCGATGTAGCTACTACCTAACTCTTGGTAAATATTTTTTGCTACAGGTACTAGGTTGGTTCCCTTCCCTATTTATACATGCCTAAATGGGTGACCAAACACATCTCTTCAGAGCTTTCTTAGGTTAGGTTCGTTGCCTAACCTATTCAAGTCATAATTTTTTCCCAACTATTTGATTGTTCCTTGATATGCCTATATAGGGGTAAGCGGTTTTAGATGGGTATGGAGTGTGAGTATGGCTATGGGGATGTGCTTGAAACATGGCCAAAGTAATCGCAGTGCAACTGCTAACTCCCATTCTTCCCACCATTGCCATGCAAAGAGATAACGCCATCCTCTCCACATCGTGGTCGAAATGCCCATGGTTCCACCTTTTGGTTGATATGTGGCATGCCAACACTGTCCAAAACGTGACTCCATAAGGATAATGGTGGCACAAATATCCATTATATAATGCAGTCGTGTTGTGCAGATAAAAGTCGGGAATACATTAAATGCATTTATACTTTTATATGGAATCGTGAATGGCAGATTAAAACCGTGAATGATATTCCCATTTATGGTTTTGTGACTATTGGTTAAAATCCACATCCCAACCTGGTTCACTTAATTGGTTTTGTCTTCAGTAGGTTTTGTCGTCGGTATTGGATAAAAATTTAAGTTGAATAAAAAATTGAAAGTAACTTTGTCAGTATTGCAACCATTACAACCAGTTAAGATGAATACAAAACTGAAAGCAACCAGTTGAACAAAAAATGAGATAAAACCATTCCTATGCTTGTTATCATAGCGAATAATAATACAGAGAAGATTTTCAGTTTTTCATTGTGGTCATTGAGTTTATTTCTCTTCTGTATTTTGAATGGCAATTGTATTTTGGGCTGGTAGAACATTGCAGCCATTACAGGGGCATTGAATAAACTACAAAAGAAAGATCTGATTAATTTCTTTATTCTTCCCTTGCATTGAATATTTTATTTATCCTTCCCTTATCTTATATGAAATGCACCTGAATAAAACGACTATACTCCTATCATTTATCGCCCCTCCGTCCCGTTGTCCCAACAACCAGAAAATAACTTTCTTCATTCAATCCATATAATCTATAGTTGGTATTTACTTTGATGGGGCCCTTTAATAAGGCCATACCGAAGGGACCCTCCAGTCCTAACTAATTCAAAATCCACAAAGAGAAAAAAATGATCAACAAAACTACCTTGAAAATCCTTCTTTAAGTAATGCATACCCATGGTATAAAACATTTACGATCATTGTTTTACGATCATTTTGTTCCAGGAAGTATCAAATTACATTTAATGTCATTTTGTTCGGGAACTTTCAATTTACCATATATTAATGTCATTACAATTTACCATATATTAATGGCATTATGCCATTCTCGGGCATTTGCGGCAGGGACATCGCTACTAAAGTAGCACTTGTTCTCTTCAGTGTAGTCCAAGAATGGGAGACTTGTCCTTTTATTTCTTGTTAAACCTTGTGTGAAGTTTAAATATAATTAGAGGATTTGTATTTTGATAGAGACACAAAGTTGGATAGTTGTTTTTTTTTTTGTAAATAAAAAAAGAGGATCCTTGTATTATATCATCATGAGTGTACAACTGTATGTCGTTTGACATCCACCTGTTTTGCCACATAAGGGAAACCAGAACAGGTGGCTCCAAGCGGTGATATGTCTATCATGGTGGAGATTCAGTTTACAAAAATTGAGCAAAAGATGAAAATTTCAACAAGAACTTTGTTCCCACTAGCTAGCCTAGGGCAGGCTTCATTCAGAGCCGCCATTACTAAGAAGGTTACACAACTGTAAAAAGGAGTGAAAATAAAATCACTATGCATGCTGAAAATTGTAATTGACAAGAACCAGAGTCAGGGATGGGTCACGTCAAGCCATTGGGGAACCTGGATGTCCATGGGTGGTGTAGACCGGGACGAACTTCTGCTTGTAGGTGGGGCATTGTGAATGTGTTGGGGAGTCTGAGAGCGCCTCGAACAACAGATCTAGTCACTGGTCGATTGTCCTTTGGCCATGCACCTGCTCGTCCTGCCGCTGCCGGATGTCAAAGAGGAGCTCAAGATGCTCCGCTGCCAGATGATAGGTGTAGTGTGAGCCCTCCTCACCACCGTCCATGCCTGTGTCTTCCGCTATAGCTGTAGTTGGGTTCTCCCTAGCTCCTGTCAATTGCCAACTTGGGGGGATTTCCTCCTCCACTATGCATCCTCCTTCCCACCATCGAGGTTGAAAGTCTTGGGAAGCGGAGGGGATTGGGAGGCTTGCCTTGGAGGGTGACCCTTTTGTTTTCACCAGGCTCGAGCATGGTTGAGAAGCCAAAGGTGGCCCTGCGTCATTCAACTTCAGGCCAGGATGCTCAATTGAGGGTAGTGCCTCCTCTTTGATTGTGCTGAGGAAAGTCGATAAGTGCTGGGGTGGCGGTGGAGAATGCTTAGTGGGGGACGAGGTCTCCATTTTGGGAATGCGAAGGGGAGACTGAGCTTGAGTTTGGGGCAAGGTAGGAATATTCTCCACTTTTGGAGTGCGCATGGTGGACTGAGTGCTTCTGGTAGGTCTGTGAGGGCGGATGAAATGGGCAATCAAGGCTAGCTGAGAGGCTATGAGTCGGTTGTCTCGGATGATGGCGTTCTTATTCCTAGTGGCCCGCCTGGGCTTGCCTCATTCCTGGGGCATGGTGGTGAGAACCAGGGGGTTGGGGGTGAGTGTGGTCAGGGGAGGTTCAAAGGTCGCACAAGAGGTAGACAGAGAGGCCAAGAGCGCTGAGTGGCACTGTGCAGAGGTGGTAGCTTGCAAATGATAGGCAGAAAAGCGCGCCTTGGTCGATTTTATCGCTGCTGGGAGCCATTGATGCCCCTCCCATCGCCATTGAAGGCTGACGGGACTGGTTCAGGCTCCTGGTACCAGTGGCATGGCTAGATCGCTCGTCCGAGAGCTCCTCTAGGCGCACTGAGTTAATTTCCCTTATGGTGAACTCCATGGGGAGTTAATAACTTCGAGGGTGGCGGCTTGGGATATTAACTCCCCCCGCCAACTGTCCCTACCACCTGTCCCCCTCCTCTTGCCAAGTGTCACCCCATCCGGGGGAAAGTTGGATAGTTGTTAATGCCTCTTTGATAATGAAATTTGAAACAATATTATATTGTTGAGTATTTGATTTAGAAAGAACTTTTTTGGTATTATGGATTAATGGAGTAAAAAGGCTTAAAACATGGACTTTTGTTTCTCAATTTTGTATTAGTCTTGGTTTGTTAAAGAGTCTTCTTTATTTTCTTG
This sequence comes from Picea mariana, assembly GCA_032191745.1. Lineage (NCBI taxonomy): Eukaryota > Viridiplantae > Streptophyta > Pinopsida > Pinales > Pinaceae > Picea > Picea mariana. The sequence goes on from JASDQU010105268.1 coordinate 36,822, forward strand.
GTAAAATGAGATTTAGTATTCAATATCCGAAATAAGAACTAAAGTTTATTTCTTGATGATGATAGTGAGGTTAAATGTTGGTTAGAAGTTTGGCTTATTAGATATGTATAACTACTTTTTTTCTTGTCTTCTTTGTAAACTATGTTGGTGCAAGTATTTGGTGTGATAAACAAGATTCAAAAATAGTAATATAGCATAATTTTTTATTTAGACACTACTACGATATGGGGTTGTAGCGTCACAATGTAGTGTAATTTTCCTTAACAAAATCATGTTTCTACAACAAAAAACACAACACAAGTGGGGACATCATGTTTTGTATTAATTTTGCATCATAGTGTCCCTTTTTTTCATCATTTTTTTGGTGCACACTTCTAGAGGTTTTGTATTAGTGACAAAAAATTTGTTGCAGAAACTCTTTCTGAGTCGATCAAGCATTACATTATATCACTTAATATTGGAAAAAAAAATTCAAAAAACCAATTTTGCATCACATTTGCATCTAGTGTGTGTCATTTGCATTGTGTTAGCATCAAAGTGAGTCAATTGGTGCGTCAATATTATATATAAGGTGTCATTTTTTCATTAATCTAACATCAATTTGAGATGGGTTAACATCGTTTTTACATCGAAATACAAATCTTTTTTGTCATATTGTGTATTCTTGAAATGTTTTTAGCATCATAATTAACATGTTTTTGCATCAAATTAATGTAAAAAACATGTCATTTAATGTCAAAGGTGTGACATAATTATAATTAATGTTCTAATTATTTTTATTAATTTAATTATAATTGTTATTATTATTATTAAAAATAGTTGGTAATTATTATTATATTATTTTAATTAATAATATTAACTCAATTGAATGTTGCCCCAGATGGGGTGACACGTAGCCCAAGGGAGGCCACACAACCCCCCCATGAAATTCGCCATAAATATGGCCGACCGCCACCCCAAAGCCTATTCTTGGATGGAGGATGACCATAAAATTTTGCAGAGGAAGGGAGGACAACTCCCCCGTGCCATATTAATGGATGCCTCGATGATTAATTGCAGGAGGGTGACGTTGGGTATGGGTGGTAGCAAAGCGGTCATATTTGCCCCTCGGTTAACTATCGAGCTTGTCCATGACATTCACAACTTCACCTCAGTGCTCCGTCTCCTTGCTCTGCTCAAGAATTTCGTTTTGGTCCAATTGGTTCTCTCTAGACTCATACATAGTTTTCTTCGCCCTCCAGACTCCACCATGCCAAGAGAGAGAGGAAATCCCAGGTGAGGTCCTTCTTGGTACAATCGTGCAGCAAGGCAGAGACGCCCGCACAATTTGGAGAGAGCTCAGTTCATCGCCCGGACTCAGCAAATTGCGTGGCCACATACGCCTCCAATGGCCTTCATGGAGGAGGATTTCCCGGAGGAAACAATTCAGGTTCCACAAGAGTCCCTCCTATACACGGTCCCAGATGCCCACATTCGCCCCAGCACTAGTGTTACTGTTACAGGAACACCGACAGCCATGGATAGCACCAATTGCATTGTTCAGGAGGAATTCCCCATTGCTGAGCCTCCATTGCTGAACCCAGTTGAGGATTGTGACCAGACTCCACCCAACCTCTTCAGCCCGGAGAAGCTGGAGATTATTTTTGATATAAGAGGTTATATGGCAGAGAAAATCCATCGAAACACCCTCATCAACAGCCGCACCAACATGCTGTTCGATGCCCTTTCGAATGCATCGACCAAGCAGAGGTGCCCGACCTGCGTGTAGCCCTACATGCTCAAGACCAGGGATTGAATCCTTAAGAGTGGCTCTCCGGATGGAAGGTTCCATTGTTCTCATGACCCCTCTAATGTTTAATTCTACACAGTTATCTGAGCATCACTAACATAGTGATGGAGCTTTTTCTTGTTAATCTGGTCTGGTACTCCGTTCATTTTTTTCCTAGTTTTGATTTTCAGAGTTTGTTAGTATGTCTAGTTTACTTAGACAATTTTGTCAGCACTACCATCCACCACCTACTCTGGTTTCCAACAAATTGGCAGGGCAAGTGGCGGTTGCCCTTTCTGGCCGAAAGCATAATAGGCAACCACATGTTTCAGTTTCCACTAGTTTGGCATAACATGTGGCATGCCAGTGACACATATCAGTTTTGTATAGTGACAATGTATTAGTAAGGAATTACCCTTTTTTATTTACAAAAAAAAAACTTAATTAAATGTTAATTATTAATTATTATTATTACAATATTTAAATATTAATGAGAATGATGATTAATATAAGTCCATTTTAGAACATATTAATCATGATAGCAAAATCCATGTATATATAAACACAATACCCCATTAACATTCAATCAATTTCACACCAGGAGAGGAAAAAACATGTATCCATAAGCATAATTATAAAATTTTACCACAATAACATTCAATTGTTTTTAGTAAGGTGACCAAGGTTTGAAACTCGACTAGCAGGAGGAGACACCTAAAATTCCAACCATGCTAAGGGTTGGTGTGGCCCAAGTCGAGTGTGATCCCTGGGTGTTTTTTACAGCTTAGAGACCCCTAGGTCACATTTTCTTAGACCACAGGCTAGTCCCGTAAGTCTCAGACAAACTAGCAAACCAAAAAAAAAACATTCAATTGATTTTAGATCATGGAAGGAAAAATCTATGTATATATTAACTCAATGATAAATTTTTAAAATTAAATCACAAAGCAACTATGTAAACTTTTTTCCTCTATAAATAAGTGGCACATTTCCATTCCAGGGAGATGTTAGCTTTTTATACATATGATATGAAAAAAATTCTACACGTAAGGAAATGAAATGAATATGACATGATAAAAAATTGATAGAACTGTCTATAAATAAGTGGTACACTATCACCCTAAGGAATGTCAACTTTGTATACATCATAGCATGACTAAATTTCTACACATATAAGGAAATGAAATGAACTTGGCATCATAAGTTCATTAATTGAAGTTGATTGAACTATTGTTAATCCCCTCTTCATCCTCAGTCTGTAAAAGTATAATAAAAGAATGTGAGTTCAATACAATAATTTTTTTTTTTTAAGAATTAAAGATGTAATAAAAATATATAGGTTATCACTGCCCTTTGATTCCCTTGAATCATTGTCATCATACTTGTCCCTTGTCATTTGTTCCATGTGCTCAAACATAAATTTGCATGTCATAAATTAAATAAATACCATGAAGAATGTAGCATATTGGAAGTAATTGCAGTTTAAATTTCACTGAAAAATGTAGGATAAATCCTACCATGTCTACCATTCTCAAATTCACTATACCAGAGCGTTGACTTTGGATTACTTTCTTTTTTTCATATACTTTAACAATGCATTAATTAGTTTATTAATATTTTTTGCAACATAAAATATAATATAGTAAGTAATGATTAGAATTATAAACAAAACTCTTCATAAAATAAAAACATGTTTTTCAGTATTATATAACAATCATAAAGTATGTAATTACAACTCACTTTGATTTTTTTGTTGTTGTTGTCAACAATTACTATATATTTTCCTTTTCTTCTATAACATTCGTCATCTCTTTCCCAACACTTAGCATTGTTCTCTGGTATTCCCTCACCACTAGATGCCATATGATTTGTAAATCTATTACAACTATATGTTGATAGCCAAGTACAAAAAAATCCATGGAATAAAATATATGCATAATTTGACATGAATATTGAAAACACACATGCACACAACATCAATGTATGCAACAATAATTTATTCAGTGAAAGGTAAAAAAAGCCACCGAATTCAACCAAAGTCAACTGGAATTTGGTTTAAAGATTAAAGTTATTGTGATCACATCCTCCTTCAATACGATAGTAAAATTATTTATGGTTTTGGTATCATGTATTATCTACCCACTCTTATCTATGGTTTTTACCCATGTGAGTTGTTACACATTTATTATGACGACATTTTTATGTGGGAATTCATTCCACACTAATAAATATTGCATATAAAATAATAAGCCAAGTCAACTAGTTTTGGATCAATGACCATGATTATTCAAGATAACTACCATTGGATTATTGTGCCTATAATGGAATTCATTAAGATGCCTATAATGGATTCAAATTTGACCACTAATCTATGAGATGTTTTTGTAACCATTAATAGGTTCTTATCCTACTAGTTGTAACCCTTGAGATGTTTCTGGCTAGGAAACTATTCCAAGGCATCCATTTTACTCTTTGATTGAATTTAATTTTGATTTTCTATCATGAAACTAAATATTTTACTGTTTACCTTAGGTTATGATTGTTGATATTTAATAAGTAAATATAATAACTTGAAAGACATGTTTTCAATTGTTTAAACACAC
>JASDQU010105268.1:57520-74732 GCA_032191745.1 Picea mariana
ATCAATTCCTTGATGGAGTTGTCTTCTTCATTGATGACTAGGGATTGCATCGATTCTTTGTTTGAGTTGTCTTCTTTATTGATGATTGGGGATTGCATCAATTCCTTATTTGAGTTGTAATCTTTATTGATGACTAGAGATTTCATCAATTCCTTGATGGTATTGTCTTCTTTTTCTGTGTTTTGTACTTTACTTTGATAAAAACTCTCTAGCTAGAGCCATAATACTTTAGCAGAGGTGCAGTGTCCCATATTTTATTTGATTTGGTCTAACAGTCCATTTTGAATTGCTTTTAATGCCATTGAATTGTTTATCTTTGCTTCTTTTGCAGTTTTGGATTTGTTCCTTGAGGTAGTTAAGTACCAAGGCTTAGTTACTATTGAGTCCCAAACTCCAGATCCTCTTGACTTCAGATACCATTTCATTCTTTCCCTCCATGAAGAGTAGTCTGTTCCATCAAATAAGGGAGCTTCATTTGTGGAGAGAGCCATTTGTCCACCCATTTCTTTAGAATCTACCTTCCAATGTTTAAACTGTGCTAAAGGAACCCGCTCTGATACCAATTGTTGAAACACACATTGACATTGAGAGGGGGGGTGAGTTAGTGTTTGAAACTTTTGGCTACTTTTCACTCTTTCATAGATTAACTAAATTATCTGAATAAGATATATGCAGTTCATTCAATTATTCATAAACATGTATAACACAAACTGTATGAAGTAGATAAAATATCATTCTTTTATTATTTAACTTGAATGAATGCAAATAAAATCAATCATTTAATATCTTCAAATTCAACTGAATATGAGAGATCCAACTCTCTGATACAAGACCCAACTTGTAGTTATCAGATACAACTGAGAAATGAGGAATCCAAACCTCATAACAAGACCCGACTTGTTGATCTTAGATCCAACTGAGATGTGAGGAATCCAATCCTCATGACAAGACTCAGCTTGTAAACAACCACCAACTTGATAGAATGAACTTTCATTCAATCCATGATATATATATATATATATATATATATATATATATATATCCACCAAGACATACTCTTTCCTTTATATTCCTTTTCTTATATAGTCCTCCAAAGCAAGGATGATTTTAAGAACCCCCCCTAAATTTATATCTATAATAAATGGGCGAATCCCCATGATACATAGGAAAGTTTGAAAACTATTTTATCAATAATATAATATGTATATATAATTTTTTGGCGAATCGTTTACTGAATTACATATAATCTTGTAAAATCTTGGCGAACCTTTCCATGAATTATAAAATCTTGTAAAATCTTGGCGAATCTTTCACTGAATTATAAAACATTGTGAAGTCTTGGTGGATTTTTTGATAAAGTACAAAACCATATATGATAATAGGAAAATATATTCATTAAATTGCAATATACTCACTTTACATGTTTGGAAAAAGAAAACATAATTTGTCCCTCCTCGAGATAATGTTGCAAGCATTAGGGGTTCTTTTTGTGAGGGCTTTTACTGTACACTCATGCATATGTCTCTATCAGTTTTGATGATACTTCACTAGAAAGTTTCTATATGTGTTGGTTTGAAAAGAAAACTTAGGGGGTATGGGGAATATTGAATGTATCTCCCTGACACACCTTTTGAACAATGGTTTATTTTGCATTCTTTTATTTACAATTAGTGTTAACTATCTTGTTGTATTTAGTTGTCAATGTCGCATCTATTAGGGAAAGCAAACTCTCACAACAATAATATTGTTGTGTGTACAATCAAAGATGACATTAAAGAGGTTGGAAAAGTTTGTTCCAATGTTATACCAAAAGAGATGTCGAGAGTGTTTGTTCCAAAGGGGTACCAAAAGGTGACATTTCCAACTCTAAGTTTGACACTGTGATGTTATAGGTTTGGACTAACACAATAACATGTACAAGCTTAGCTCGTCTTGCATTTTTTGGATATCTTGTTTGTATGACCCACCAAAAAACATGATCAAGCCTCAATATTCATGTGTTTCATGCTTTGTCGATGTGTGATATTTTCATATTTTTTGATTTTTTGCTTCTTATTGAGTATCCAATTATATTAACTTAGATCTAAGTCAAAGACAACTACTACTCTTTACATTTCTATTGACGATAATGCTATTTTTTCTTTCCTTAATTATGTTGTGGCACAAACTGGTCTTCCTAGTTATTTATGGATGTAAATTTCTTTGTCAAGAGGGATCAATAGGACATCGATGGATGCTAGGACATTTTGTGAGAGTTCTTTGACTTATACTCCTTGACTTTTGTTGTGGTTAGGTAGACGTAGTTGAAGGTGTTGATGATAAGGAATTCCATCTTGGTGAATATATTGATGCAAGACCAACTTGTACATTGAGCTTGACCTTCTTTGGGTCACGCATGTCTAGTAGAATAAGCATAGTGTGGAATTCCTAAGTGTAGTTGACCACAAAGTATCCTTGCTTCTAGTGGTGTTAATGCCACTATATGCATTGATATTTGAAGTAGTCCATCAGGAGGATTTTTTACCAAAGGATCTCTTTGAAATCACAAAAATGATAAATAAGTTTTATCTGACTTCATGTCATTGTTAGGAACATAATCCTCCCACCAATTGAGGGAATAGGGTGAAAATTTCAATGTAGTGAATGATATATTCTTGTTGAGGAACTTGTTCATCACATGGAAATATGTTGAATCCAAATCTTTGAACCCTTCAACATTTATATCACTCTTAAATAGAGGTATGTCTAGTTTAACTTGCACTTAGAAAGGCTTCAACCTCAAAAATGTCTATGTAGCTAGAGTTTGCAAAGTCTATATTGTCAACAAGGTTAATCACATCATAACTTGAGAAAATTTTCCATAAATTTCATTGTGTTTCTTTTGATGTGCCTCATTGATCATTGTTTGCACGGATTTCAAGGGGTCTTAATCCCCTTTAGGGAAGGTCTTGGGCTAGTATCCATTGAGATTAAGGTAAGCTACATAGGAGAAAGATTTAATGTTGAAGTAGGTTGACCTTGTGCATTTTATAAGTTGATAGAGTCCAAATGGGGATATGTGTAATGAACACTAATGTATTTCTGTTCCTTAATACCAGTGAATCCAAGCACCTAGGGAAATCACAAGAGACAATTAACATATTTTAGAAGAAATACTAGTTAAAATATGAAAAGTGATCGTAAGCGAGGCAATACCAAACCATACAAGATCAATAAGAAATAGCATAATCCACAATAAACAAGGAGATATGTTGTTATAACTAGACACTTTCCATTAAATTATAGTATAATGTATAGAGGGAAATAAGTGAGTTGTAGAGTGGAAAAAATTTGTATGGAAAAATCCTATTTAGGATTGTGAGACAAATCCCATACCCAAAAAATGGAATGCTAAAATATATATGAGGAYGACCACATTTATAGATATACAAGTACAAATTCTAGGAAGAAAGGTGCAATCAAATCTTCAAATCATTGCTATCTGCAATAGGGAACCAAAATGCATTAATGAGTGTGCATTGTGGAGTGTGTAGGATGGCTAGATGAAATCAATGGCACCATGTTGTCAATACACTAATGAATATCATTGGTTGAATCATAACTTCAAGATTGGAGGTTGGATAGCCAAGGGCCTATTGATTTGGTGTTATCGCTTCTTTGTGAAATTGAGTCCATGTCAACTTTCAAGACATGGGTTTTTGAGTTGACTCAACTCCTATTGATCATATTCTTGGCCTCTATACACCTATAGAAAAATAGATACCATCTATCAAAGTCAAGTCCAATGATGATGATGATGATAATGGTTATTAACGTTCATTGAGACCAACATTGGTCTATCGGACTTTAGAAATACGGTAAGGAATTACTTGGTTTGCTTTAGAATTTTATTTCTATGCTCGAAAAGATTTAAGAGAAGCATTCCTAAATCACCAATTTTTTGATGAGTTAAAATCCTATGAAAGTTGACGTGGATTCATAGCTAACTAGGACATCAACACTTCCTACAATTATTGCAAAACTGGCCATGCAACTCATATAATCTTGAGTTCACATTCACTATAACTCAAGATTAAACCTCTTAACCTAGATATCTTTCCATTATTTTTATCTTCAAATAGCCCCTCCAAATACTGGATAGAATATCTGAAACTATCTAAATATCTAGGCAATGATGATCAATAAACCAAAGCAAGAAACATAAAACAATAAATGTTGCAAGTTAATTTCCTTTTATCTATTATATTTGTCGAGAGTTGGAGATGGACCATGGGATGCAACACAACAATTTGATGATCATATTCCCAATCAAGCACTTGATTATTTTTCAGTTTGTGAACTTTACAAATATCATGTCCCAAAGTGTGGTTGTTCCTAAGAAAGAGGCAGTGCTTGCACATAAAGTGCTCATGGAGATTACGCTTCAATACAAAGCCACACAGGACCTTCAACTTTTGGGTTGCTGTGAAGGAAAGGATCCAGAAGTATATCCACCGTCTCCTTCACTTCTAATGATTCAACATGACACTACTACCAACATATCTTTACTCTACACATTTCCATTATCTCAAAGCATGACACATGCACCATGCTACAAAGATCATCTCTAAAATTGTTCAGTGAGAAATGATTGAGAGAGATACTAGTCACTTCCATCATTTCAAGAATGGGTAGTGTTCTTGTGGGGATTATTGGTGAGATGAGTGAGACTACTAGTAAGCATAAGATTTACCTTCATCAGTCCTACATTGCTGGGTTGGCACTTATGAACTATCTTGGTCAATAAATTAAGTTATGGCTACTTCATTTTCAATCATACATTGCTGGGTTGAAAAATTTTGAGTCCTACATTGCTGGGTTGGCACTTATGAACTATCTTGGTCAATAAATTAAGTTATGGCTACTTCATTTTCAGTCCTACATTGCTGGGTTGACACTTTTGAACTATCCTGGTCAATAAATTAAGTTATGGATACTTCATTTTCATGGCATTTTCCATCTATTAATGTTTGTCTCCTACTTAATTCATGTATAAAAAATCAGCAAAGGAAAAAGTTTGTGAGGCTACAATATATCTTGGACAATAGCATTTTTCATAGGTGATTAAATGCATAAATTTCTAGCCAACTCTAGGTTATGAGCTTATGTGCTTGTTCAAATATGATTTTTATTCTCATACTTTATTGACATATTTGATTGGGGGTAAAAAAGTTATTTGTTGGAGCTTCTTGAGGGAGTATTTGATATTTCAGGTCTTGATGATTCCTACACCATCCCTATCCACCATTGGATAGAACAATCATGCAATGGAATATGCCTTGGTGTGACTTCACTGATTTTCAAGAGTTAATTTCCATTCTCAGCCATTCCATGATGGATTTTCTGGCATATATTCAGTTGGTTTTTGGCGTGGCTTTGTTTTGGTTCCTCACCAAATACAAGGAAATACCTCAGGGAATACCTCATGGCATTAATGAGATGATTCGATTGTTGCATTGGATTTATTATTTCACCTAGCATGTTCATCTTCATCTGTTAGAGTAGGGTAGGATAAATAAGCTTGAATTTGGGAGCCTTGGGTTTATTTTCCTTGTTCCCTTTGGAATGATGGTTTATGCCTTTTCTTTGTAAAGCCAATTTTGAGAATTTTATAGTATGGGTAAGAACTTTGGACTGTATGTGGGGTTACGAGATGTAAATGTGGATCCATCCTACCACACGTTTTTGCTCACTTTCTTGGCAGTTTCTTAGCAGGTACAACAGAGATTTCTGGATTTTTTTGCACTACTTGAAGAGAGAAATACCCCCTATGGAGCTAGGTATGCATGTACAATCTGAGATTCCCAAGAGGCATGCTATCCCAGTTTGCATGATGAATCTCAGATGATTTCAATTCAGGTTTGCAAAGGCAGATTTGAGTGATGAATAGTCTAGCCTAAGGTATATTTTCATCATCCTAGATCCTGGGAGAAGTTTTGTAGAAAAGAATGAAAGGGATGTCTGGGCATGTTAGTCAGTAGAAAGGAGCTCTATTAAGCACTATTAAGCACTATTTCAGCCCTTAAAACTCAGGCAATCAAATTATTAGTTTAGGAATGAAGAAACAAATGGTGCAACTTGTGAATATAGCCTTATGATGAAGAACTTCTTTGCATTAACTTGCAAGGAGATATCATTTGTAAATCCAAGCTAGAACTTTGAAATATAGTCACAAGATCCAGCAGCTGAATCTAAGCTTGCTCATTACATGCCTAGTTGATTACCCCATTCGAGCTGATGAGGAATTGATATTTGACTAAGGAAATAAGATGCACTGGATATAACCTCTTTGGCTAAAGTGTTGCACTCAAGACCTTGCATATTTCTAATATGGTTAGGTTTTTGACTTCGCAATATGCCACTATTAGCAAAGTATTGGCTAGTTTGTTATTGAGGATGACAGAGAGAAAGAGCATGAGGTTAATGAAAAATTTCAGGCCTGTAGCAACAACCTTTTTGTTATTCTGTAGAGCAATTTCATTCTAGACAGATTAAGGAGATTATCTAAGGATATTTTTGAGACAACCTGGTATGAAAAATAGAAAGTTGAAGACCATACTTATGAAAGTGAAATTGTTAATCTTAAACACGACTAGATCACCCTATAGGCTTGCTGAAAATTTTATGTAGATTTTTTTCTCAAGTTCAGTGCATTTCCAACACTCAAGTTAGTTCAGAAATTTAATTTTGCAGCTAACATATTGACCCAGGATCCTTGAATTTTGATTATAAACTATGTTACAACCATTTCTTTGTTTGTTGGAAATTCAAAACTTAAAATTTCTGATTGTTTCATAGATTTCATCAATTTTTCCAATTCATAAATTTATTTTCAGCATTGCATTTGCCTAGAAAACTTATTTCTTGCATGGTAATTAGGAAAAGTCTCAATTCCAACATTCTGGAAATTGCACGTTATTCTTTATGTTAAACTAATTGCTATTTACATAAATTAATTTATTGCAGCAAATTCAATTTCCGGAATTCTTTGAGGTCTGAAATTTGCATTTTTAGATCATAATTTAGCCTCAATTCACAAGGACAATATTCTGGAATTTGCATTTGAAAGTTTCATTGAAAAAATTCTGCATTTTGCATTCAAATATGAATGCAGAAATTTACTTCCAAAATTGCATTTGAGCATTGCACTTTGATTTACTTTACTTTCCTTGCTCAATTCCTTAGTTTATTTGTAAGATTTGAAACATAAATTCATTACAAGATCACTAAACTTTCAGATCTAAAACAAGTTAAAAACCTACTGCACACTATCTTAAATAAGACTTGGAACTTGGTTTGGAACCTTCACATACACCTTAATCAGAAACACCTTTACCAGATTTTAAACCAAACACATTGGTCCACATACCCTACATTGACACAATTGAACGAATTGGACTTAGATTTTTTCATAGGGACACTCCCCTTGAGTTGGGATAGAACCAACCTAAAGAGAGAGGAAGTGCTACAGTGGCGACAATGGGTAGACTTAGTTACACAAACTAGCACCTTGTGCTTGGGACTTTTATACATTAGGAGTGCTAGATATTGTTGTAACATGACCATTACTATGAAATTTAGATACAAGAGTTTCATGATCTAAAGTTGGGACTTATGACAATGGATGAATATTCTTGGAATTGCTAGTATATTAAGTACATCAAAGACAAGAAAATTAAGACACTACTTTCTGAGTGGTCTCCCTTCCATTTACAAGGACCAAATTCATTTTGATGAATCCAAGACACTTAAGGAAGCAATATTGAAGGCCAAATGTTTGTATGAATAGAGCAAAGGAAAAACTATTTTTCAGAAGGTTTGGAAAGAGAAGAAAGGGGATAAGCAAGAACAAAGGAAGAAAGGTTTAGAAACAATGCCAACATTTTCTAGCAAAATCAGCCAGCACAAAGAGGGACGAAGGTAGCTAAATATTTTGACAAAAGAGCGAGGCAACCAATCAAATGTTGGGGTTGTGGAGATAATATATGTCTAAGATTGTCCACATCACCGAGATAAAATGAGAAATGTTCATAACTTCCAAGAAGCTACTATGGTGAATGAAGTGGTGTAGAACATTCATTGAATATCTGCAGCATTGGATGATCGCTAAGCAGACCATCAATCAAATATGATCGGAGTTCAAGGTAAAATTGAAATGCCATCTTTGACATTTTTATTTGATCTTGGGGAAATTCATAGTTTTTTTACTCCTAATCTTGTTGATAGCTTCGTTCTCAAGTGGAGTAAGCACAATAATACTCGGTGGGTTCAGTTAGCTACTGAAACCAAGAGGAAGATTAATGAGATGGTGAAGGACTTTCCAGTAGAGCTGAATGGACTCCTTTCTCTCGCATATATAAATATTTTACCACTTGGATGCTATGATGTTATTATTTGAATGGATTGGTTGGAGCTACACCACACCATTCTTTATTGCTACAACAAAACATTTAGTTGTTTTGAAGGGGAAGCAACTGAACGATAGTAAAGGGTATTCCAAGGCCGATAACTATAAGGCATATTTCAACATTACAACTAAAAAAGTGTTTTTGGAAAGGGTGCCCATTGTATGCAGCTCATGTAGTGTAACCACAAAAGACAAAGGCCCAAGTCTTGTTGATTTTCCAGTGCTGATAAAGTTATTTATTGGAGCTGCTTGAGGGAATATTGGATATTTCAGGCCTTGATGATTCCTACACCATCCATATCCACCATTGGATAGAACAATCATGAAGTGGAATATACCTTCCTTGGTGTGAATTCAATGATTTTCAAGAGTTCATTTTCCATTCTCAGCCATTCCATAATGGAGTTTCCTGCATATATTCAATTGGTTTTTGATGTGGATTTGTTTTGGTTCATCCCCAAACAAGGGAAGACCTAGTGGCATTGATGAGATGATTCGATGGTTGCATTGGATTTATTGTTTCACCTAACATGTTCATCTTCATATGTTAGAGTTGGGTAGGATGAATAAACTTGAATTTGGAAGCATTGGGTTTATTTTCCTTGTTCCCTTTGGCATCATGGTTTGTGCCTTTTCTTTGTAAAGCCAATTTTGAGAATTTTATAGTATGGGTAAGAAATTTGGACTGTGTGTGGGGTTATGGGATGTGAATGTGGATCCATCCTACCACACGTTTTTTTGCTCACTTTCTTGGAAGTTTCTTAGCTGGCACAATAGATATTTCTGGATCTCTCTTGCACTCCTTGAAGAGAGTAAGACCCCCTATGGAGCTAGGTATTACCCCTCAAATTGCATGTACAATTTGAGATTACCATGAGGCATGCTAGCTTAGTTTTCATGATGAATCTCAGATGGTATCAATTTAGGTTTGCAGAGGAAGATTTGAGTGATGAATAGTCTATCCTGAGGTATCTTTTCATCAACCCATCATCCTAAATTTTGGGAGAATTTTTGTAGAAAAGAATGAAAGGGGTGTCTGGGCATGTTAGTCAGTAGCAAGGAGATCTATTAGGCATTGTTTCATCCCTTAACACTCATGTAATCAAATTATTAGTTTAGACATCAAGCAACAAATGGTGCAAATTGTGAATATAACCTTCTGATGAAGAACTTCTTTGCACCAACTTGCAAGGAGATATCATTTGTGAATCCAAGTCAGAAATTTTAACTATAGTCACAAGATCCAACAACTGAATCTAAGCTTGCTCATTAAATTCCCATGCCCAACTGATTATCCCATTTGAGCTGATGAGGAATTGATATTTGAGTAAGGAAAGACGATGTAATGGATATAACCTCTTTGGCTATAGTGTTGCACTCAAGACCTTGCATATTTCTAACCAGGGATGATTTTAGGGGCTAAATTTCGCTCATGGGCTAATTTTCCATGGTTTTTCCAAAAACGAGATTCGCTATTTTAAAATTGTTTCGCCCAAATTCTATAGGAAAAAATTATTTTGCCTTAAAAATCGCCAAAAAATTATAAAAACTATATAAAATACTTAGAAATTTGAATATTTTTACAAAAATATCGCCAAACATTTATAGTTGACATATAAAGGATTAGTAATATTCGCCAAGGTTTATACATTTTAAAATAAATTTCCATCCTTAAAATCATCCCTGTTTCTAACAAGGTTAGGTTTTTGACTTGGCAATATGCCATTGTTAGAAAAGTATTGGGTAGTTTGTTATTGATGATGGTAGAGAGAAAGAGCATGAGGTTAATGAAAAATTCTAGGCCTATAGCAGTAGCTTTTTTGTTATCATGTAGAGAAATTTCATTCTAGACAGATTGAGGAGATTATCTAAGGATATTGTTTAGGTCTACCTGGTATGAGAAATAGAAAGTTGAAGACCATACTTATGAAAGTGAATTGGTGAAGTACTGGAAATCATAAATTAATCATGCTTCAGAAGATTGATCTAATGATACCAAGTGCAATTTCACTAGAGTAGAGCGATCCTATAGAATTTCATCAATAGAGATATTTCCAGATATTAGGAAGGATGGATGAAAATTAAATTTTTGTGGGGTTAAATTATTAAATTGTTATGGGGGTCCTTGTTATTTCATCCAAGACAAAGTTTATTCTTCTTCCTCTTATTCACTTGCCATTGTACCAACCTCAGATTGTTGGGAATTGTTTTCCTCCCTCCTGCAATAAAAGAAGGCATTGGTATTCAACATTGACTCTGTTCTATATTTTAACTACTTGAACATGAAAGAAAAAAGTATATCTCAGCTCATAGCCTCATACTTGAATGGGCAAACTATTGTTCAACATCCCAAGCAAGTGGGGAAGCAAGGTCAACATTAATATACAACACATTTCCATATGGATCTATTTTGAACTTAGCAGGATCAAATCCTGCATTTCTACAAAACAATAATGCACAACCCTCCCTTTATCAAACATTTTCCCCAAATTCCCAAATAAAGAGAGAGAGTTCCAAAGAATGTACCACAAGTGATATGGATCTATAAAGTCTCTGCCACATAGATTCTCACTGGTTATATACAAATTTATTTTGATAATACTTATTAACTGCCAAAACAACCTATCCTTACACTAACTAAAATAATTGATGAGAAATAATGATTATATCATTAACCTGACTTAATTCTTTCAAAGTAGAGAACCAAATAAATGTGATCACCAAAATAGTTTAATTAAAGATTTGTCCATTGTAAAATTTATCATACTTGGGGCTTAAAGCAAACTAATAAATCTCACACTCTAGTATCTAGGCGAGCTGTAGAAAAAAAAATGTAGGAAGAACCATATAGCTTCTCAGTTCTCACTGCCTAGTACAAATTATTTTTTTATAATACTTATCAATTGCCAAAACAACTTATACTTAAGATAAATAAAGGAATTTATGAGTAGTAATGATTATATCATTAACCTAACATGACCCAACTCTCTCAAAGTAGCATTAGATTAAAGGATTGTCCATTCTAAACTTTATCGGAGTTGGGGTTTAAAACAATGTACACAAGCTCAAAAATAGTATGGGAGGGATGGCCACAAATGCTAACACAGAAGTAAAAAACATTAGCCCTTATACCATAGGAAATGATAAATATGTATTATATAATAATAACAAAAAGAACATAATAAACAAAATCCACTGTGTCACAAATAATGAAGCAAAGTGACATTATTATGAATATGAGGTAGAAAAATAAAGAGGAATTGTGGAAGGAAAAACATAGTATTACAAATCCGAGGTAGATAAATAATAAGAAGCATCCCAGTAGCAAAGTCAATGCCTAGCAGTATTGAAGGAAAACATGAGACAAGGATTGATGTGCAGAATGGCGATAGGTTTGTCAACAGTTTGGTACTAATGGTCTAGTCTATACAAGGATATATGTGTCAGTACATGGAGGAATAACTTATAATTTTTTACAACAGGGTTGGCTGATGGCTCTCTCAACAATCGAAATATTTCTCCTCAGCAGTGGAAACATTTTCCAATATTTTTTGTTTGGAAAATGGGTGCAAGGGTGAAGAAGAATTGATGGTTGATTGTTCACATCACAACAATGGAAAGCAGGTAATTCCATTTGTCAGACATGGCTTGCTATAACAGGAATTTCTAAAGGCATTATGGTTTTGTTTGATGGTTGCAGACAATGGGTGTGACAACATAGAAATAATTCTAATGTAAAGATCTTATGAGACCTGAAAATAAAAAAATAAACTACACTGTCATGCTAACTAAAGAAACTGAAATATCAATTGGTACTTGAAACAACAACCTTTCGAACTTCTTCATGGAAGTAAAATTTCAGAAGAGGAACTAGTGTAGGTGCAACCTGTATTCAACATCTTGAATTATGGCTATAATAAACATATACATCTACTAGAAAAGTTCTTAACCTATCACTAGAAACAACTATCAAAAAGACTGAATTCAAAGGGTAGCACCATAACTAACATGATCAATCCAAGGATAGAAGCCTTCCTTTAACTCATCAGCATAGCAACATGGCATGTACTTGTCCTCCAATACACTTTTCTTGATAATAAAGATGACAAAGCATAGTGTTCCAGATTATATTAATGTCCACCATATTCAAGGGTTAAATCTGTTCCATAACATTGACTGTATAATCAAAATAGCAAACAAGCCCAAATAATACCATATATAAAACAAGATGATGAAATAAAAATGAACATACAACAATCAAACTGTTTTTTATATAGTAATTAATCTATACTCTCAATGCAACAAAAGAAGTGGCAATAATATGTGAATTTTTAAATAAACTGATAAAGCACATGACACAAGACACTGGAAAAGAAAGTAGAATACATTATATGTACATTTTTAAAAGAAACTAACGATACGTTGAGTCCAAGAAAATAAAGTTGGAGGAAGCCAAGGGCTTGCAATACTAATCGCAAAACCGTTGTCCTTAAATTATATTTTTTAAGGTCTCATATAACCATGCTGAGTTTTGATCTTGTAAGATTGGTAATGTACAATATTGTAGTTCAATTCCTAGGAATTTGTAAATTTACAATTGACATTGTGTCTACGACTCTCTTAGTCTTATGTGACCTCATTATAAGATAATATAAGGGTCCAAAGCATGTTTAGCCTAAATGTTTGAATTTCTGGTTTGAGATTTAGCCAAACAAATTCTTTTCCAGCAACTCTTTGAGGTTTAAGTTAGTCTTAAGCAAACAATGTAATAAAAAGAAAAAGATCAATTAACTATTAATACCAATAAACACTAATGGAATTTAAAAATTATATACTACACTACTTGAACTAAGAACCCAACTATGAGTTTGAGTTTCTTCATACTTTATTGCTCATGGGAAACCTTGGAGGACACCAAATTTTATGAAGCATTGTGTTGATGTTGATTCTGGGATAAGAACTATAACCTATAGTATGATCAACAAAATAAATAAAAAACAAAGTGTACCTAAAAAAATGACATGAATTTGGTTAAATATGTTTCCTTTTTCCTGTCCAATGAAGCATTATATTTATTTAAAAAATGAAGCATGTGGAAGATAGGCCTAGGCCACCACTACAAGGAAAATCTGAGGTAATTTAATATACCCCTCTATCTCCTAGATCCTCAATAACTACTAGCTGGAACATAATGTTTTATAGAAATACCCAAAAAAGTAGTTCCATAACCTTGCATACAAAGCTCTTGAATTTTTTTTTGATCCAAATACACTAAAGAAATCAAAACCAACATACATTCATTGTTCTGCATGCCTCAAAATGGAATCCCTTGCAGTAAATCATTAAAATTCTACATCAAATTGAAGTTATTCTGCACTATCTTAAATTGTGTGTGTCTAAGTATACTCATTGAATTTGAAACCAAGAGGAGTCTTGCAGCACATAGAAATCCATGGAAAGTATCACTATTACAACATGATATGATTGAATGGGAAAATGCGATAGCTCCTTTGGACTAAACTTATCAAAGCATCTTCTTCACATTTATGTTTTTTTTTAAGTTTCAAAATTTGCAAAATAAAAAAAATAAATGTCAAAACTATAAATGATAATAAAAATTAATTGATGCACTATGAGAAGGTATATGAAACAATATATTAATAATGAATCCAATACTAGGATCCTAGTTTTCTATCCAAGATTGCTAGATCAAATTAAAACAATGTTCATCCATACAAAATACATTCCAGACAACCTCAGAACAATTTTGGCAATAATGGTTTGTTTAGTAGAGTTTCGTGAAAGTAGTCTTAATGAGTGCAGAAGATATGACCAGCGTTCTAGGGTAGAGTGTAGCTAAATTTTGTGATCTATGCACAGTTGATACCTCAGCAATAGGGATTTTAACTTAATAAAACATATTTTCATGGAGCGAAAAAAAGGAGGGCATCATACGCGATTCATACCAGATGGGAGGGAGAAATTGTTACCAAAAATTCCCTTGTTCTTTGCAAATAGGGCAAACGGAAGAGCGTAGCTGCCCATACCAAGAATTTGGGGCGAATTAAACCATAAAACCTGATCTATACCAAATTGGAGAGCGAAGTTGCTACCAATAATTCCCATATTTATGGAAATTGGGTGAATGGAAGCTTGCAACTCCAAATTTCAAGGGCTAAATATATATTTTTTTCTATATCACTCATCAAAACCTAGGCTAACCCTCTATATGATTTTTATTTGAAAATAAATTCTGGGCGAATAATACAAGTTTTAAAAAACCACTATAATTCAAAAAAATCACCCAATAAAAATTTGGGAACCCCTTAATTTCGCCCATGAGCGAAATTTCGCCCCTAAAATATTCCTTGATCCAAAGGGTGACACTTTGAAACAATGTGTCATTTTGGAATGAAACATTGCACCCCTTCATTTAATTAACACAAATGGTTACTTTTATTAATTAATTTTCATACACCAATTTAGACAACGATTTTCATATGAATATTCTGGAGTGATGGAAATGAATTTTAAAATTCTACGACATGGGGTTTTTGTAGAACATGCCCAATTAGCCGAAACATAAGAAATTTCCCCAGAAAGTGTGCGAGGTGGCTGATACAGGTGGTTCTTTGAAGACAACTTGCCCATATTTTCCTTTCCTCGTCGGATGCCAGATCGACTTTAGTACATATTACCTTTTCATGAATGTCTAAATCGACCTCCACATATCTTCTTTGTTGGTGATTATTTAAACTCGTAAACATTTTACTTGATGGTTTTATTAAAATCGGTTCCCTCTTAGCTGCTAGTCAATAAATATTTGACTTGGTCTTACCCTTTTTTGTATTTGCTTCCTCATTCGATTGACAAACATATTTTTGGTCAACTCAAGTAGGAGAAATTTTGACTTGAGTATTTCAATTCTAGTCGACCCATCTTGCTTCAACCTTGACTCAATTTGTATTCAAGTTTGCTTCGACTTCGACCTTTAGATTACTTCTTTCTTGGACCGACTCGACTCTGAAGAAAACTGATTTGAGAAATTTGAATTTGGTCGTATTGACTTGCTTTGGCCAACCTGTATTTCCCGACTCAATTTTCCTTCGACTTCGACATTTAATTAGTCGACTTGTCTTCAACTCATCTTGAAATCGATCGACTTGTCTTCGACTCATCTTGAAATTGATCGACTTGTATTCTCCAACTTCCATCAATCTGCAGGCTTTCAGTCGGTCAACTTGTCTTGTAGTCGATCGACTTCTAGATAGTCGAATTTATTTTTGTTTGAATTTGTTGGAGATATTACACACTCATCTAAAATTATTTTCCTAAGTTAGATATTCCAATGTTGAGAACGATTCCTTAGATGAGAATATTCTCTCTAAAGAATATTCCCCTACAAAATAGGGCGTTCCTCTTCAGTTCAGAGTCATTTACACTTAGTTAGACTAGTGGAAGTTACTCATGCATCAAAACCTTGGTTTTATGGCCAACAATTGCATGTGTCTCTCTCACTTCCGCATACATGTCTCAGTTAATTGATGATTGCATGGATCAATCAACTAGAACTAGGTGGAATTTCACTCTAGTGTCTATCAGTGAGTGTCTAGATCTCTCTAGATCACTACTATGGTGCATTAGTTACTCATGTAACCTATATCTATTGTAAATTATTCACTCTTTGAGTGTGGAATATAATTAATACAATTCTCTGTTTTTCTCTTTTCTCATTTTTCTGCATACTGTGTATGTATTTTTGCTAGCTTAACCTTATCTGTGTAGGTTCATTCACATTTACATGGTATCAGAGCTAACAAATTGCCAGGAAAGATACACACCAGACTCTTTTTGTAGGTACTGAAGATTGAAGAACACATAAAAAATGGATTGTTTTCCGGCAATAATTTTCATGCCTCATAACTATTTGGAGTGGAAGCCAAAAATTATTCTTCAACTCAGATGCAGAGGCTTGTACCAAATAACTATGGCAATGGAAGTGGAACTTGATTCCATCGATAAGAAAAACAACTTTCTCAATAGACAAGATATATCTATAGGATGTATCCTCTGGTTTATTTCTCCTGAAATTATTCACCAAGTATATGATGACTCATAAGACTCAATTCCAAATGAATTATGGACCATATTGGAGGTTCTATTAGGGAATAAATAATATTGTTAAGATTGCATGCAGGAGACTGGAAAGATAGATCCAGAAGAGAAACCATCAGAAGATAAAGCCTCTTATTCTGAAGAATCTTCTACACAAGTATCTGCACAAATTTGCATTCCATTAATTGCAGATGATGCCTACTCCATTTCATATTTGTTTTATGAATTTAATATGTAAGATATATTGCATGCACCTTAGGAGTCACATGCAGAAACGTTTCCATGCAACATGCATACATCTCAGGAGCAACATGCATGCACCATGCATGCATCTTAGGAGACAAAAAGGGAGCCGCATACATTAGATTCAATTTTGATATTTTTCTGAGAAACATTTGTAGAAAAAAATTCCATATTTGAATTCCTCTCGAAAAAATATCCAATTTCAAAAAACAAATCGTCCGAAACGAAGTTCGGGAAGTGAAGTTATGATCATTTTAAATTCAACAAAATTTCAGTGTTTTTTCGGAAACGACTGCACGGTTTTCAAAATTTCATCCAAAATTTATTTGGATCTTCTTCATTACAAGAAGAGAAAGTGGATATGTGTGGACATCTCACTAGTGCATCTACTTCATCAGATCTGTGCAG